>VDFB02344459.1:0-17079 GCA_007258455.2 Sequoia sempervirens | reverse complement strand
AAAATGAAGGATTGTTAAAAGCGAGAGAAAATACGCGTATAGAATGGATAACTACAGTGCCATCCACAATTATAGTCACCAAGGTTGATCAATGGCCCACAAAAACTCAAATATGAGCGATTTCCTAAATGCAGCAATAACTCAACGAAAAATTATGGTTCACAAAAGGGGATAGAAAATATGCATATAGAATTCATAGCTACAGTGCAATGCACAATCGTAGTCACCAAAGTTGATCGACAACACATGAAAATTCAAACACCGGTGGTTTCGTAAATGTGGTTATAACTCAACAAAAAATTAAGGTTCGCGAAAGGCGATAGAAATTACACATACTGAATGGAAAACTACAGTGCAATCCATGTAGTCACCAAAATTGATTTATGGCCTATGAAAACTCAAACATAAACGATTTCCTGAGTGCAGCTATAACGCAACAATAAATGAAGTTTCGTGAAAGTAGATAGAAAATATGCATATAGAATGCAAAACTACAATGTAATCTTCAATCGTAGTCACCAAACTTAATCGATCGCTAAGGAAAACTCAAACACGAGTGTTTTCCTAAACGCAGCTATAACTCAACAAAAAAAGAAGGTTCATGAGAGGTGATTAAAAATATGCATACATAGTGCACAACTATAGTACAATCCACAATTGTAGTCACCAAAGTTGATTGATGGCCCACAAAAATTGAAACATGAGGGGTTTGTTAAATGCAGCTATAACTCAACAAAAAATGAAGGTTCATGAAAGGTGATAGAAATTTCGTATATAGAATGGACAACTATAGTGTAATCCATAAGTGTAGTCACCAAAGATAATTAATGGCCCACAAAAACTCAAACACGAGAATTTTCCTAAATGCACCAATAACTAAAATAAAATCAAAGGTTCACAAAAGTCGATAGAAAATATGCATACAAAATGGAGAACTATAGTGCAATCCACAATTGTAGTCACCAAAGTTGATCGATGGCCAATGAAAACTCAACCATGAGCGGTTTCCTAAATGTGGCTATAACTCAACAAAAATGAAGGTTCATGAAAGGCGATAGAAAATAGACGTAGATAATGGACAACTAAAATGCAATTAAAGTTGGATCGGAAAAACTCAGCACGATAGCTTTAACCTCAATAAAAAAATGAAGGTTCGAAACATGATAGGAAACACGAGCATACCGTTGTAATTTCAAGTGTAGTCCCTAAAGTTTATCGATGGTCACAATTCTAGGAAATCGCCATGCTTGGAGTTTTCATGGGCCATTACCGATCAACTTTGGTGACTATGATTGCGGATTGCACCTCTTAGTTGGTTTCAAATTTCCATAATGCTATTTCTATTGCCTTCAACCGCCATTTTTGTTGAGTTATAGCCGCATTTAGGAAACCGCTTGAGTTTGAGTTTTCATGGGCAATCGATCAACTTTTGTGACTACGCTTGTGGATTACATTGTACTTCTACATTCTATGTACGTTTAAAAAATGGGATGAATGGGTTCTGTAGAGAAAGTCATTATGAGTACACCTAGATCATCCTTTTATTAAAAAACTAATATTTCACCAACATGTAAGAACCCCTCAAAAATAGAATCTACGAAACAATTTTTTTTGGAAAAATCAAAAATATGGGTTTTAAAGGTGCTCATGTGGTAAAAAGACCCAGATCGTCCATGTTTTGAAATTATTTGCTCCTAAAAAAGACAAAATTTTTTTAAAGTAGAAGTAGTAGAGATAACAGAGGCAAATTTTTTGAATCTATTTATGAAAAATCTGAGCAATGGATTTTTTAGAGAATGTCATTCTGCGTAGATCCAAATCGTCCTTTTTTTCAAAAAAACTAATTTTTCACCAACATGCTAGAACCCCTCAAAAATACAATCTATGAATTTGATTTTTTGGGAAAATTGAAAATATGGGTTTTATAGGTAGTCATGTGCTCAAGAGAGTCATATTATCCGATTTATGAAAACAAATGTTGTTCTTGAAACAGATAATTTTTTTGAAAAGTAGAAGTAGTGGAGGTAACAAAGGCAATTGTTTTCAATCTTTTTATCAACAATTTGAGTAATGGGTTTTGTAAAGAATGTCATTCTAAGTATACCCAAATCATCTTTTTTTTGAAAAACTAATTTTTCAATAACATGCATGAACCCCTCAAAAAATAGAATCTACGAATTTTTTTTTTGGGAAAATCGAAATATGGTGTTTAGAGGTGCTCATGTACTAAAGAGATTTAAATCGTCCGTTTTCTAAAAAAATAAGTTATTCTTGAAAAAGATTTTTTTTTTTTAAAGTAGAAGCAGTAGAGGTAAAAAGAGGCAAATTTTTTGAATCATTTTATGAAAAATCTAAGAAATGGGATTTGTAGAGAATGTCGTTCTGAGTAGACCCAGATCTTCCTTTTTTCGAAAATCTATTTTTTCACAAACATACAATAACACCTCAAAAATAGAATCTACGAAACAATCTTTTTTGGGAAAATCGAAAATATGCGTTTTATTGGTAGTTAACAACTAAAGACACCCAAATCGTCCATCTTTTTTTAAATAACTTCTTGAAAGAGATAGATTTTTTTGAAAAGTAGAAGCAGTAGATGTAATAGAAGCAAATTTTTTGAGTCTTTTTATGAAAAATATGAGAAATAGGTTTTGTAGATAATGTCGTTATGAATAGACCTAGATCATCATTTTTTCGAAAAACTAATTTTTCACCAACATGCAAGAAACCCTCAAAAAAGAATCTACGAAACAATTATTTTTGGGAAAATAAAAAATATGGGTTTTATACATGCTCGTGTGCTAAAAAGATCCAGGATCCCGCTTTTTGAAAAAGCAGATTTTTGGTAGAAGTAGTAGACAAATGTTGTTCTGAGTAGACCCAGATCGTCCTTTTTTCAAAAAAACTAATTTTTCACCAACATCCACGAACCCCTCAAAAATAGAATCTACGACTCAATTTTTGTTGGGGAAATAAAAAATAT
This sequence comes from Sequoia sempervirens, assembly GCA_007258455.2. Lineage (NCBI taxonomy): Eukaryota > Viridiplantae > Streptophyta > Pinopsida > Cupressales > Cupressaceae > Sequoia > Sequoia sempervirens. The sequence continues at coordinate 14,096 of VDFB02344459.1, read as the reverse complement.
GGGTTTTATAGGTGCTCGAGAGCTAAAGAGACCCAGATCGTCTATTTTTTACAAAAATAAGTTGTTTTTGAAAAAGATAGATTTTTTGAAAAGTAGAAGCAGTAGAGGTAACAAGTAATTTTTTTGAATCTTTTTATGAAAAATCTAAGAAATGGGTTTTGTAGAGAATGTTGTTTTGAGTAGACCCAAATCATCATCTTTTTTGTAAAACTAATTTTTCAACAACATGCAAGAACCCCTCAAAAATGGGAATCTACTTAAACATTTTTTGAAATACGCTTTGTAGAGAATGTCGCTCGGTAGATCCAATCGTTTTTGTAGAAACTAATTTTTCAACAACATGCAAGAACCCCTCAAAAATAGAATCTACGAAACAATTTTCTTTCGAAATGCATTTTGTTGAGAATGTCATTTTGAGTAGACCCAAATCTTCCCTTTCTGAAAAAACTAATTTTTCAACAACATGCAAGTACCCCTAAAAAATAGAATCTACGAAACATTTTTTTCGGGAAAATAGAAATATGGTTTTCATAGGTGCTCAAGTACTAAAGAGACCCAAAACGTTTGTGTTCTGAAAAAATAAGTAATTCTTGAAAAAGATATATTTTATTGAAAGGTAGAAGCAGTAGACGTAACAGAGGCAAAAATTTTGAATCTTTTTATGGAAAATCTAAGAAATGGGATTTGTAGAGAATCTTGTTTTGAGTAGACCCACATCAACCTTTTTTCAAAAAAACTAATTTTTCACCAACATTCAAGAACCCCTCAAAAATAAAATCTATGAAATAGTTTTTTTTGGCAAAATCGAAAAAATGGGTTTTATAGGTGCTCAACAGCTAAAGACACCTAGATCGTCCATTTTTTTGGATTTTTGATTGAAAAATAGGATAAATGGGTTCTATAGAGAATGTCATTCTTAGTACACCCAGATCGTCCTTTTTCGAAAAACTAATATTTAACCATCATGTAAGTACCCCTCAAAAATAGAATCAAAAATAGAATCTCTGGCTTGATTTTTGTGGGAAATCGAAAAATATATGGGTTTATAGGTCTTTGTTGTGCTAAAAAGATTGAATCGTCTATTTTGAAAAAATAAGTTGTTTTTGAAAAAGGTGAATTTTTTGAAAAGTAGAAGTAGTAGAGGTAACAAGGCAAATTTTTGAATCTTTTTTTATGAAATATAAGGAAATGGGTTTTAGCCAGAGAATGTCGTTTGAGTAGACCCGGATAAAATCGATTACAACATAGTTGTGTGCATTTTCACGCATTTTTTAATCACCTTTCATGAACCTTCATTTTTTGTTTATTTATAGCCGCATTTAGGAAATTGCTCGTGTTTGAGTTTTCGTAGGCCATCGATCAAATTTGGTGATTACGATTGTGGATTTAGTGTAGTTATGCATTCTATACGCATATTTTCTACCGCATTTTGTGAACCTTCATTTTTTGTTGAGTTATAACTGCATTTAGGAAACCACTTTTGTTTTAGTTTTCATGGTCCATCAATCACCTTTGGTGACTATGATTTTTGAATTACCCAGCGTAGTTAATTTTATACGTGTATTTTCTATCCCCTTTTGCCAACCTTCATTTTTTGTTGAGTTATAGCCGTCTTTAGGAAACTGCTCGCATTTGATTTTTTGTTGATAATCGATCAACTTTGGTGACTACAATTGTGGATGGCACATTAGTTGTCTATTCTATACACTTATTTTCCATCGCCTTTTGCGAATTTTCATTTTTCGGTTAGTTATAGCCGTATTTGGGAAATCGCTCATGTTTGAGTTTTTGTCTGGCATCAATCAACTTTGGTGACTACACTTGTGGACTACACTATACTTGTGCATTTTGTATGCGTATTTTCTATTGCCTTTTGCGAACATTCTTTTTTTGTTGAGTTATAGCTGCATTTAGGAAACTGCTTGTGTTTAACTTTTCATGGGCCATCGATCAACTTGGGTGACTACGATTGTGGATTGCACTGTAGTTGTGCATTCTATGCACGTATTTTCTATTGTCTTTCATGAATCTTCACTTTTAGTTGAGTTATAGCAGTGCTTAAGAAACTGCTTGTCTTTGAGTTTTTGTGGGCCATCGATTAACTTTGGTGACTACGATTGTGGATTGCATTGTAGTTGTCCATTTTGTAAGCATCTTTTCTATCGCCTTTCGCGAACCTTGATTTTTTTGTTGAGTTATACCCGCATTTAGGAAAATGCTCATGTTTGAGTTTTTGTGGGTCTTTGATCAAATTTGGTGACTACACTTGTGGATTACACTGTAGTTGTGAATTCTATATGTGTATTTTGTATCGCCTTTTGCGAACATTCATTTTTTTTAGTTATAGCCGCATTCAGGAAACCGCTAATGTTTGAATTTTTATGGACCATCGATCAACATTGGTGATTACGATTGTGGATTCTATTGTAGTTTTGCATTTTGTATGCATATTTTTAATTGCCTTTCATGAACATTCATTTTTATTTGAGTTATAGCCCCATTGAGGAAAATGCTCATGCTTGAGTTTTCGACGGCCATCGATCAACTTTGGGGACTACTATTATGGATTAAACTATAGTTGTGCATTCTAAACGTGTATTTTCTATCGCTTTTTGCGAACCTTCATTTTCTCATTGAGTTATAGTCCCACTTAGGAAACCGCTCATGTTTGTGTTTTCGTGGGCCATCGATCAACTTTGGTGTCTACGATTGTGGATTGCACTGTAGTTGTTCATTCTGTAAATGTATTTTCTATTGCCTTCTACGAACTTTCATTCTTTGTTGAGCTATATTGAGGAAGTCGCTCGAGTTTCAGTTTTCATAGGACATCAATCAGCTTTGGTGACTACGATTGTGGATTGTACTGTAGTTTTGCATTCTGTAAGCATATTTTTAATCGCCTTTCATGAACCTTTATTTGTTTTTGAGTTATAGGCACATTTAGGAAAACACTTGTGTTTGAGTTTTTTTGGGCCATCGATCAACATTGGTGAGTAGGATTGTGCATTACACTATAGTTGTCCATTTTGTATGCATATTTTCTATCGCCTTTTGTGAACATTGATTTTTTGATGAGTTATAGTCCCACTTAGGAAACCGCTCGTGTTTGAGTTTTCGTGGGCCATTGATCAACTTTGGTGACTACGATTGTTGATTAGACTGTAGTTGTCTATTTTGTACATGCATTTTCTACCGCCTTTTGCAAACTTTAGTTTTTTTTTTAGTTATAGCCGCATTTAGGAAATCGCCCGAGTTTTAGTTTTCATAGGACATCAATCAACTTTGGTTACTACAATTGTCGATTGTACTATAGTTTTGCATTCTATATGTATATTTTTAATTGACTTTCACAAACTTTCATATTTTGTTAAGTTATAGCCGTATTTTAGGAAACGCTTGTATTTGAGTTTTCGTGGGCCATCGACCAAATTTGGTGACTACAATTGTGGATTGCACTGTAGATGTCCAATCTGTATGTGTATTTTCTATCACCTTTCACGGACATTCATTTTTCGTTAAGTTATACTTGCATTTAGAAAACCATGAGTATCTTTGAGTTTTTGTGGGCCATCGATCAACTTTGGTGACTATGCTTGTTGATTACAGTGTAGTTGTGCATTCTATACACGTATTTTGTATTGCCTTTTGCGGACATTCAGTTTTTGTTGAGTTATAGCCGCATTTAGGAAACCACTCATGTTTGAGCTTTTGTGGGCCATCAATCAACTTTGGTGATGATGATTGTGTATTGTACTATAGTTGTGCATTTTGTATGTATATTTTGTTGAGTTATAGCCGCATTTAGGAAAACACTTGTGTTTAAGCATTTGTGGGCCATTAATTAACTTTGGTGACTACGATTATGGATCGCACTATAGTTTTGTATTCTATATGCATATTTTGTACTTCTTGTCACGAACCTTTATCAACTTTGGTGACTACGATTGTGGATTGTACTATAGTTTTCCATTCTTTACCTGTATTTTCTATTGCATTTCACGAACCTTCATTTTTTGTTGAGATATAGCCACATTTGGGAAACCGCTTGGCTTTCAGTTTTCATGGGTCATCGATCAACTTTGGTGACTACAGTTGTGGATTACACTATAGTTTTGCATTTTATACATGTGTTTTATATCGCCTTTCGCGAACCTTCATTTTTAGTTGAGTTATAGCCACATTGAGGAAACTGCTCGAGTTTCAATTTTTGTGGGCCATGGATCAACTTTTGTGACTATACTTGTGCATTATACTATAGTTGTGCATTGTATATGCATATTCTCTATCGCCTTTCGTGAATCTTCCTTTTTTGTTGATTTATAGCCACATTTATTAAAAATGCTGTGAACGAGTTTTATTGGTCCACATCCCGATGCGACTTTTCGCGACTACGATTGTGGATTGCACAATAGTTGTCCATTATACACATGTATTTCCATTCGCCTTTTGTGCACCTTCATTTTTTATTGAGTTATAGCCGCATTTAGGAAGCCACTCATGTTTGTGTTTACATGGGCCATCCATCAACTTTGGTGACTACGATTGTGGATTGTAATGTAATTGTCAATTTTGTACGTGTATTTTCTATCGTCTTTTGAGAACCTTCATTTTTTGTTGAGTTATAGCTACATTTAGGAAACCACTAGTGTTTTTTTTTTCATGGGCCATCTATCAACTTTGGTGACTATAATTGTGGATAACACTGTACTTGTGTATTATGAACACTAATTTTCTATCACCTCTCGCAAACTTTCAATTTTTGTTGAGTTATAGCTGCATTTAGGAAACCGCTCGTGTTTCATGGGCCATCGATCAACTTTGGTGACTATGGTTGTGGATTGCAATGTAGTTGTGCAATATGAATGATAATTTTCTGTCACCTTTCCTAAAACTTCCTTTTTTGTTGAGTTATAGCCCATTCTGAAACCACTTTCCAGTTGAGGTTTATTGAGCCCATGAATCTACTGGTGATTAAGTGTGGATTATTACGTAATTGTCGCGTTTTGTTTAATCCTGCGCAGCCGAACCTTCATTTTGTTGAAGCGGCCGCGTGTAATGAAATGCTAGATGTTTGAGTTTTTCGTCGACCATCAATCAGTTGGTGACCCTACGATTAATGGATTAAGATGCGGGTTGTGCATTCTACCGTATTTTCCCTCACGCCATGGTGCTGTTTTCGTTGGGGTGCCAAGCGGCGCAGGCTGCTGTGTTTCGGTTACGTGGGCCATCATCCGGCACTACCGTGGACCGGTTGCTACCGGTTTTAAGTTTGAATCATGACGCAAAATCGCGCTGCGAGAAACTTTGTTTTGTGGGGTTATAGCGCGTTGTGAAAACATGTTTGGGAGGTTTTGTTGAGCCATTCAAAATAACTTTTGGTAGGCTTCGTGTTGGGGTTGCTATGGTTGTGTAATTCAATGCATCATGGCATTTCATGAACGCTATTTTTTGTTGGGGTTAGGGTGCCAGGCAACTCCATGTTTCGGTTTTCCGCCGGTGCAGATCTTCGGTGAACCGCCGGTGGGATTACATGCACTGGCTGACCAGCCGCCAGGCATACATGGTACCGCCAGCGCGCGGCGATTTTGTTTTGTTTGGGTTGCCAGCACGTTAAAGAGCCGCCAAGGTTTGAGTTTTCTTGGACGATTGAACAACTTTGTTGACTTTGCTTGTGGATTACACTATAGTTGTACATTGTTTGTGTGTATTTTCTATCGCCTTTCGTGAATCACTCTTTTTGTTGAGTTATAGCCGCATTTAGGAAAATGCTCATATTTGACTTTTTATGGGCCATTCATCAACTTTGCTGACTACAATTGTGGATTATAACTTAATTGTGCATTTTTCACACATATTTTTATTCTCCTTTCACGAAACTTCATTTTTTGTTGAGTTATAACTGCATTTAGGAAAATGTTCATGTTTGAGTTTTTGTGGGCAATCGATCAACTTTGGTGACTACAATTGTGGATTAGACTATAGTTGTGCATTCTATACATGTATTTTCTATTGCCTTTCACAAACCTTAATTTTTCTATCAGTTATAGCGACACTTAAGAAACTGCTCATTTTTTAGTTTTAATGGAACATTGATCAATTTTGGTGACTACGATTATGGATTGCACCGTAGTTTTGCATTCTCTACGTGTATTTTCTATCTTGTTTCGTAAATGTTTATTGTTGGTTGAATTATAGGTGCACTTAAGAAACCACTCGTGTTTGAGTTTTCATGGGGCATCGATCAACTTTAGTAACTACGATTGTAGATTACATTGTAGTTGTCCATTCAGTAAGTGTATTTTCTGTCGCCTTTTGTGAACCTTCATTTTTTTTTTAGTTATGGCTGTAATTAGAAAACCCCATCAATCAACTTTGGTGACTACACTGTAGATATGCGTATTTTCTATCGTCTTTCGCAAACCTTCAGTTTTTGTTGAGTTATAGCAGCAATTAGGAAAACGTTCGTGTTTGACTTTTTGTGGGCCATCGATAACTTTTTTTGAAAATTATAAGCAATGGAAGTAACATAAGCAAATTTTAAGAATTTTTTAATGAAAAATCTAAGAAATCGGTTTTGTAGAGAATCATTCAGAGTAGATCCAAATCATCCTCTTTTTGAAAAACTAATTTTGCGACAACAAGAAAGAACCCCTCAAAAATAGAATCTATGAAACAATTTTGTTTGGGGAAATCAAAATATGGTTTTTATAGGTGCTCGTGTGCTAAAGGGACCCAGATTGTCTGTTTTTTGAAAAATAAGTTATTCTTCAAAAAGAAAGATTTTTTATAAAAGTAGTAGTAGAGGTAACAAAGGTAAATTTTTTGAATCATTTTATGAAAAACCTAAGAAATATGTTTTGTAGAGAATGTCATTTTTAGTAGACATAGATTGTCTTTTTTTCGAAAAACTAATTTTTCACCAACATGCAAGAACCCCTCAAAAATAGAATCTACAAAACTTTTTTTTTGGAATGTCATTTTTATAAAAAAAAATAAGTTCTTGAAAAAGATAGATTTTTTTAAAAAGTAGAAGCAATAGAGGTAACAAAAGAAAAAAATTTCAATTTTTTTATGAAAATATAAGAAATGGGTTTTGTAAAGAATGTCGTTCTGAGAAGTCCCATATCGTCCTTTTTTTCAAAAACTATTTTTGCACCAACATGCAAGAATCCCTAACAAATAGAATCAACGAATCAAGTTTTTTTGGAAAAATTAAAAAAATCAGTTTTAGAGGTGCCCGTGTGCTAAAGAGACCCAGATCGTCCAGTTTTTGAAAAAAATATTTGATCTTCAAAAAGATAGATTTTTTTGAAAAGTAGAAGTAATAGAGGTAATAGAGAAATTTTTTCAATCTTTTTATCAAAAATCTGATAAAAGGGTTTTGTAGAGAATGTCGTTCTGAGTAGACCCAACTTGTCCTTTTCTCGAAAAACTATTTTTTCACCAACATGCAATAACCCCTCAAAAATAGAATCTACGAAACTATTTTTTTTGGAAAATTGAAAATATGGGTTTTATAGGTGTTCATGTGCTAAAGAGAGCTAAATTGTCCATTTTTTGAAAAAAAAAATTCTTCTTGAAATTTTTATTTTTTTTTGAAAAGTAAAAGTAGTAGAGGTAACAGAGGAAATTTTTTTGAATCATTTTATAAAAAATGGGATAAATGGGTTCTGCAGAGAATGTCATTTTGAGTACACCCAAATTGTCCTTTTTTTGAAAAACTAATAGATTGTCTATTTTTTGAAAAAATAAATTCTTCTTGAATTTTTTTTTTTTTTAAAGGTAGAAAACTCAAACACGAGCAGTTTCCTAAATTGGCTATAACTCAACAAAAAAGGAAGGTTGAAGAAAGGTGATAGAAATAATGCCAAAAAAATGGACAAATACATTGCAATCCATAATTGTAGTCATCAAAGCTAATGGATGGCCCACGGAAACTCAAACACGAGTGATTTCCTAAGTGTGGCTATAACTCAATGAAAAATGAAGGTTCACGAAAGGTGATAGAAAATATGCATATAGAATGCACAACTTCAGTGTAATCCAAAATCTTAGTCACCAAAGTATACTGATGGCCCATGAAAACTCAAACACAAACATTTTCGTAAATGCAACTATAACTCAACAAAAAATGAAGGTTCATGAAAGGAAATTAAATATATGCATATAGAATGCACAACTACAATACAATCCACAATCGTAGTCACCAAAGTTGATTGATGGCCCACAAAAACTCAAAAATGAGAGGTTTCCTAAATGCAGCTATAACTCAACAAAAGATGAAGGTTCACAAAAGGTGATAAAGATACACATAGAGAATGGAAAACTACAGTTGAATCCTCAATTTTAGTCACCAAAGTTGATCAATGGCCCACGAAAACTAGAACATGAGCGGTTTCCTAAGTGCAAGTTAAGCTCAACCAAAAATGAAGGTTCACAAAAGGTGATAGAAAATACGCGTATAGAGTGCACAATTACAGTGTAATCCATAATCATCATCACCAAAATTGATCTAATGACAGCGAAAACCCAAACACGAGTGTTTTCTTAAATGTGGCTATAACCAAACAAAAAATGAAGGTTCATGAAAAGCGATTCAAAATATGCGTACAAAATGGACAGCTACAGTATGGTCCACAATCACAGTCACTAAAGTTGATCAATGTCCCACAAAAACTCAAACATGATCAGTTTCCTAAATGCGGCTATAATTCAACAAAAAATGAAGGTTCGCAAAAAATGATAGAGAATACATGTATAGTATGGACAACTATTGTGTAATCCACAATCATAGTCACCAAAGTTGATCAATGTCCCACGAAAACTCAAACACGAGCGCTTTCCTAAATGCAGCTATAACTCCACAAAAAATGAAGTTTCGGGAAAGGAAATTAAAAATATGCATACAAAATGCACAACTACAATAAAATCCACAAACTTAGTCACCAAAGTTGAATGATGGGACACAAAAACTCAATCAAAAAATGAAGGTTCAAAAAAGACAATAGAAAATACGCGTATAGAATGCACAGTTACAGTGTAATCCACAATCATAGTCACCAAAGTTGATTGATGGCCAATAAAAACTCAAACATCAGAGGTTTCCCAAATATGGCTATAACTTAACAAAAAATGAAGGTTCACGAAAGGTGATAGAAAATATGACTACGAAATAGAAAACTAGAATGAATCAATCCACTACCATAATCACCAAAGTTGATCGATGGCCCATGAAAAATCAAACACAAGCGTTTTCCTAATTGTGGCTATAACTCAACAGAAAATGAAGTTTCATGAAACTCAATTAAAAATATGCGTACATAATGCACAACTAGCATACAATCTATAATCGTAGTCACCAAAGTTGATCGATGGCCCAAAAAAACTCAAACATGAGTGGTTTCCTAAATGCTGCTATAACTCAACAAAAAATGAAGGTTCGCGAAAGGAAATAGAAAATAAGCATATAGAATGCACAACTATAGTGTAATCCAATCGTAGTAACAAAAGTTGATTGATGGCCTAGGAAAACACAGACACCAGCATTTTGCTAAATGCAAGTATAACTCAACAAAAAATGAAGGTTCCTAAAAGGTGATTAAAAATATGTGTACATAAAGCACAACTATAGTACAATCCACAATTGTAGACACCAAAGTTCGTCGATGGCCCATAAAAACTCAAACATAAGCAGTTTGATAAATGCAACTATAACTCAACCAAAACTCAAACATGAGCATTGTCCTAAGTGTACTTACAACTCAACGAAAAATGAAGGTTCGTGAAAGCCAATAGAAAATACACATATAGAAGCACAACTATAGTATAATCCACAACTGTAGTCATCAAAGTTGATTGATGGCCCAAAAAAACTAAAACATGAGCGAATTCCTAAATGTGGCTATAACTCAACAAAAAATGTAGGTTCCCCAAAAGAAATAGAAAATACACATATAGAATGCGGAACTACAGTGTAATCCACAAGTGTAGTCACCAAAATTGATCAATGACCCACAAAAACTCAAACATGAGCAGTTTCCTAAATACGCTTATAGAATGGACAACTATAGTTTAATCCACAATTGTAGTGACCAAAGTTGATCGATTGCCCATGAGAACCTAAATACGAGTGTTTTCCTAAATATGGCTATAGCTCAACAAAAAATGAAGGTTAGTGAAAGGCAAAAAAAAAATGCGTACAAATTTGACAACTATAGTGCAATCCACAATCGTAGTCACCAAAGTTGATCGATGGCCCATGAAAAACTAAAATATGAGCGATTTCCTCAATATGACTATAACTCAACAAATAATTAAGGTTTGGGAAAGGCGATTTAAAATATGCATACAAAATGCACAACTACAGTACAAACCGTAATCGTAGTAACCAAAGTTGATTAGTGGCTGACGAAACTCAAACACGAGTAGTTTCCTAAGTGTGGCTATAACTTAACAAAAAATGAAGGTTTTTCAAAGGCCATAGAAAATGCCCCTATAAAATGCACAACTATAGTGCAATCCATAATTGTAATCGCCAAAGTTGATCAATGGCCCACAAAAACTCAAACATGAGCGTTTTCCTAAATGCAGCTATAACTTAACAAAAAATGAACATTCATGAAAGGAATTTAAAAATATGCATACAAAATGCACAACTATAGTTCAATCCACAATAGTAGTCACCAAAGTTTATTGATGGCCTAGAAAAACTCAAACGTGTGTGGTTATCTAAATGCAACTATAACTCAACAAAAAATGAAGGTTCTCGTAAGACGATAGAAAATACGTCTTTACAATGCACAACTATATTGTAATCTACAATCATACTCAACAAAGTTCAACAATGGCTCACGAAAACTCAGACACGAGCGGTTTCCTAAGTACAGCTATAACTCAACCAAAACTAAAGGTTTGTGAAAGATGATAGAAAATACATATATAGAATGCACAAGTGTAGTCACAAAACTTGATCGATGGCCCATGACAACTCAAACTCAAGCAATTTCCTAAATGCAATAAAAACTCAACAAAAAATGAAGGATCGTGAAAGGTGATAGAAAATACACATACAAAGTGCAATTCACAATCGTAGTCACTAAAGTGGATCGATGGCCCACGAAAACACAAACATGAGCCTCCTCAGTCTGGCTATAACTCAATGAAAAATGAAGGTTCACGAAAGGCGATAGAACATACATGTATTGAATGCAGAACTATAGTAAAGAACGTAAAATGAAGGTTCACAAAAGGTGATAGAAACTTCCTGTTTAAAATTTACAACTACTATGTAGTCCGCAAGCGTACTCACCAAAATTGATTGATGGCCCACAAAAACTCAAACTCGAGCAGTTTCCTAAATGCGGCTATAGCTCAAGAAAAAATGAAGGTCCTCTAAATGCGATAGAAAATTAGTGTTCATAACGCAAAGCTGAAATGCAATCCACAATCGTAGTCACCAAAGTTGATCAATGGCCCACGAAAAGTCAAACACGAGCAGTTTCCTAAGCACAACAATAACTAAACGAAAAAATGAGGGTTACGATTGTGCATTGCATTATAGTTGTGCATTATGAACGCTAATTTTCTATTGCATTTTGTGAACCTTCATTTTTTGTTGACTTATAGCCACATTTAGGAAATCGCTCAAGTTTGAGTTTTTGTGGGCCATCAATCAAGTTTGGTGAGTATGCTTGTGGATTACACAATAGTTGTGCATTCTATATGTGAATTTTCTATCGCCTTTCCTAAACATTCTTTTTTTGTTGAGTTGTACTCATAGTTAGGAAAAGGCTTGTGTTTGAGTTTTCTGTAGGCCATCGATCAAATTTGATCAACTTTTGGGACTACGATTATAGATTACACCATAGTTGTCCATTTTACACGTATTTTCTATCACTTTTTGAGAACCTTCATTTTTTATTAAGTTATAGCCGCATCTAGGAAACTGCTCATGTCTATGTTTTTGTGGGCCATCAATCAATTTTGGTGTAGATTGTATTATAGTTGTGCATTCTGTATGCATATTTTTATTTGCCTTTCATGAACCTTCAATTTTTCCTAAGTTATAGCCGCATTTAGGAAAACTATTGTGTTTGAGTTTTTTTGGGCAATCGATCAACTTTGATGAATACTATTGTGGATTACACTATAGTTGTGCATTCAATACATGTATGTTTTATCGCCTTTCGCGAACCTTCATTTTTTGTTGAATTATAGCTGCACTTAACAAACTGCTTATGTTTCAATTTTTGTGGCCCATCTATCAACTTTCATGACTACGATTGTGGATTTAACTGTAGTTGTCCATTCTTTCTGCGTATTTTCTTTTGCCTTTCATGAACATTCATTTTTTGTTTAGTTATAGCCGCATTTATGAAACTGCTCATGTTTGAGTTTTCGTTGGCCATTCATCAAGTTTGGTGACTATGATTGTGGATTGTACTATAGTTGTGCATTTTGTACGCATATTTTTAATCGCCTTTCATGAACCCTTATTTTTTGTTGAATTATAGCCGCATTTAGGAAAACGCTCATGTTTGAGTTTTTGTGGATAGATCAACTTCGATGACTACGATTGTACACTATAGTTGTGCATTCTATAAATGAATTTTCTATCGCCTGTTGTGAACCTTCATTTTTCATTGAGTTATAGCTAAACTTAGGAAAGCACTCGTATTTGAGTTTTCATTGGCCATCGATCAACTTTCGTGACTACAATTATGGATTGCATTGTAGTTATCCAATTTGAACGTGTATTTTCTATCGCCTTCTGTGAACATTCATTTTTTGTTGAGTTATAGCTGCATTTAGGAAACAACTCAAGTTTGAGTTTTTTGAGCCATCAATCAATTTTGGTGACTATGGTTTTGGATTACATAGTAGTTCCATTTAGGAAACAACTCAAGTTTGAGTTTTTGTTTAGTTATAGATACATTTATGAAACCACTCATGGTTGAGTTTTTGTGGGCCATTGACAAACTTTACTTTTTGTTGAGCGATAGCCGCATTTAGGATACTGCTTGTGTTTGAGTTTTTTTGGCCCATCGATCAACTTTTGTGATTGCGCTTGTGGATTACACTGTAGTGCATTCTATATGTGTATTTTCTATCGTCTTTTGCAAACCTTCATTTTTTGTTGAGTTATAGCCGCATTTAGGAAACCGCTCATGTTTGTGTTTTTGTGGGCCATCATCAACTTTGGTAACTATGATTGTGGATTGTATTGTAGTTGTGTATTTTGTAACCATATTTTTAATCGTCTTTCACAAACCTTCACAACTTTGGTGACTATGATTGTGCCATTACACGATAGTTGTGCATTCTATATGTGTATTTTCTATCACCTTTCATGAACCTTCATTTTTTGTTGAAGTATAGTTGCACTTAGGAAACCGATTGTGTTTGAGTTTTCGTGGGCCATTGAACAACTTTGGTGACTACAATTATGGACTGCACTATAGTTCTCTTTTATGTACATGTATTTTCTATTGCCTTTCGCGAACATTCATTTTTTGTTGAGTTATATCCGCATTTAGGAAACCACTTGAGTTTGAGTTTTTAGGCGCCATCAATCAATTTTGTTGACTACATTTGTAGATTACATTTTAGTTGTGCATTCTATATGTGTATTTTCTATCCCCTTTCGTAAACCTTCATTTTTTGTTGAGTTATAGCCACATTTAGGAAACCACCTGAGTTTGAGTTTTCAGGCGCCATCAATCAATTTTGTTGACTACATTTGCAGGTTACATTTTAGTTGTGCATTCTATATGCATATTTTCTATCCCCTTTCGCAAACCTTCATTTTTTGTTGAGTTATAGCTATATTTAGGAAACCTTTCATGTCTAAATTTTCATGGGCCATCATTCAACTTCGATTACTATGATTGTGGAGTGCATTTTAGCTGTCCATTCTTTACTCATATTTTCTATCACCTTTTGTGAACCTCCATTTTTTCAAGAGTTATAGCTACATTTAGAAAACCGCTCTTGTTTGACTTTTCATGGGCCAATGATCAACTTTGGTGAGGATTTCACTGTAGTTGTGCATTCAATACGAGTATTTTCTCTCACATTTTACAAACCCTTATTTGTTG
>VDFB02344458.1:0-39722 GCA_007258455.2 Sequoia sempervirens | reverse complement strand
TATTGATCATTAATCGCTCTTTTTGTAATTTTATTTATTTTATTGCTTTAATTCCTGTTTTTTCAACTTTTCTTGCACCTCACATTACATATTTATTTTAATTAAATTATTCACATAATTATCCACCACCAATTTAATTAATTAAAATAATTAAGCCATATTTAATATTTAATTATTATTTAATTGCAATATAAGATTTTCAAAAATAATTAAAATATTTAAATATTTAAATACCATTTAATCCAACATTAAAATAAATAATTTATTTCAATCATTAAGATAAATCATAATTATAAATGCCCTCATAGTAAAATAAGACAAAACACAAACACAACAGACAAAGACGACAATTACACAAAATCAACAACTATACCAACAATGAGACGACCTGACATCATGGAACGGGAGGACTTCATCGTCACCTCTGTATCAACATTTATCTGTTGGGTTATTTGGTGCTCGCCCTGTCCTGCCGAAGCAGGTGGAATCGAGACTTGTACCTGCAGTCCTGCATACAAACGAAATTGTGTACATGTGCATATATACATATATATCAAAGCATTAAATCAAAGTACTACATTGTGAGAAGGAATCGCAACATAGCAGGGCACTCGCGAATGAGTGGTGCTATATTGTCCTTCGTCACACCTATTCTAACAATTATAACATAATCAATAAATTACATTTCTATCTAACAATCATCTCATAATATATTAAATTTAATCACTGCATCATATCATAATTCAGAAAATCAACTAACATCTAACCAACCACAATGTCAAATGAAATAATCAAATCCTCAAGTGCATAAACATAATCACCAACAGTCCACTAATGGAATACAACATCATCAAATGTCTAACTATCCAACTCAAACAATATCATCATCGTCACAAGTAGCAAACAACCGCATTGAAAAATACTAAATCCCAAATTAAAGTAAGAGAGGGTATTATAATTTTCATCAATCCATGCTTTGTATTTCTCAATACTATCATCTGAATTAATCATTTTCTTGAACACCCATTTACATCCAACAATTTTATGTTCTTCAATAAATGGTACAAGGTCCCATGTATCATTCTTTTTCAATTTTGTTATTTCTTCTTTCATGGTTTTCCTCCTCTTTTGAATATTCAAATATTTATGGGCTCTCCTCAATTTCTTGTCTATCTAAGGGCTTCAATTTAACTTTCTTGAGAATAAGAGGAAGCTTAATAAATTATTTCTTTCTAGTTTGTCCTGATTGCAATGTGATAGAAGAAGGGTTAGTCTCTAACAATAAAACTTCAACTAAATAATACCTTTTGTGCTACAAAATCCCAAATCTTATATCCTTTTACACCATAATTGTAACCAATGAAGATACATTTTATAGTATTGTTCTCCAACATCATTCACTTCTCCTTTGGGATATGTACATAGGTCTTGTAACCAAAAAATTTAAGATGACTCAAAGAATGCTTATGACCCAATCACACCTCCATAGGTATTGTTACCAATTTTTCACTACAACTTGATTGGTGGAGCTGGTTTAAATATTGTTATATTTGAAAGTGAAAATACAATTATTTATGCATATGCTTAAGTGTTGTTTGCACCTTATTTATCATTTATCAAGTGATAGTTATATGAAAGTGTTTTGAGAAAACTAAATTTTAGAAGTATTGCTCATGTTTTTTTGCAAAATCAAATGGAGTACAGAACTAAGTATACAAATGATAAAGCTTAATAGAATGCTTTCATTTTATTCTTATTACATGTGTTCATTTGATTGCAAGAATACAAATGATGGTGCAACTTTTCATTTTAATGCTTTTCTTTCAGAATGGAAATGAAAGAACGAAATTAAATATCCACACAAGCCATGGTTTTAGCTAATTCCATTCATTGTGGAAAGTAAATTCTACAACTGAAGGTAAAAAGAAATGAGAAAGAAAATAGTAAAAGACATATCCATCATTGCCTGATTCTTCATCTTTGATTGAGATGCTACTGCTTGCTTCGTCATGCTTCCGATCCTAAGTGTTCCTGCAAGAGATTGAGAGGGGTGTCAATTAAGAGCTTTGGATATGAGTTATACTACAAGCTCTACCAACAAAAATATAATTCACTCTTCAAAATGCATGGAATCAACTAAAGGAAGGAATAGAAACATGAACTAAAAAGAGAAAACATCATCATCATACATTGTTTTTATGCTAGCATTGTTTGTTTCCTTGTGCAGGTATAGGAAAAGTCATGTAGCTGATTATCTTTTGAAGACCAAGCATGTGGGAAAAAACGAGCTCCCACAGGGGCAGAGCTCGGCATGCTGCCCCTTGTACATTACAAGTGAGTTGTGAAGGAAAATACAATCATTATGCTCTTTTGAGCTATACAACTGAAGGAGTAATCAAATTTATCATGCATTCATAACAGTCAAATCAAAGCATGAGATGAAAATTACAAATGGACAATAAAATTGATGAACTTGTTTCAATTGAAAACAATCATGTTTATTCTGGAAAGATTTGATATCACTGCCATAATATTGTTTTGTTGCTTTAAGTCTGTTCACATTAAATGTTGTCTCATATTTTTTTGTTAAGGAGCAGCAGTGTTCTATCTCATAAACAATGATAGTGAACAGGCATACATAATGCCTTATAAATTAAGCACTAATGAGCAATTAAAACATGGAAGTATTTGTAGAGTTTCAGTATTGCTTTATCTCATAAAGTGCTTAAGCTAGTATGCCTATTGTTTTCTAGAGGCATACAAGTTGTGACACAAAGATAACAAGCATCAGATGATTCAGATACTCACTAATGTCTGAATGCAAGTATTGCATTAAATCAAGTCAATGTATCAATCTGGAATGTTTTAAGGAAAACAAATGCAGAGACTAGTTTTCATAATAGAGCATAAAAATGCATGAAGAGTGCCAGGTATAAGGGCATGAAAATGTAAGAATAGGCAAGCATGTGAAGGAGCTTCATATTCTCATTAGAATGGAAGATGACGAGCATCAGTGCAGTGACAAATATGTCTAATAGAGAGTTACATATTTTCAAGTATCAATGTGTCTGAAATGGAAGCAATTCAAGGTACTTTGTTTTAAGGGTTATTTTCATCATTCAGCTATGCTTTCAAGGTATTCTTTCAAAGAATATTTTGTATAAGGTCAAAGCAAACAGATATGAGTAGATTTGACAAGAATTTGAATATGTAAAGACACTTCCATAATGGACAAGGATCTATAGAGCATGGAGAAGGTTTAAGATGTGAGCTAGAGTAACATAAGGATGAATGAAAGTCACAATATTACATGATAGAGAGCAAGCAGACAATTTGTAACTTCAGAATATTTTTTGTGTGCAAGATGGCATCTTTAAAGAGAAATATGCTCCATATACTAAAGCTTTTCATGAACAGTACAGGAATCCATTTGGAGTTATCATGCATTTCAAGTCTTTGCAAGCAATATACAAAATGTGAAGCTACAACCATGAATATTTAAGCCTAAGATTAATGCACAGGGATCGGGAGTTTTTGTCCTCTTAAAAAATAGGTTACCCATGTTTGGTTATTGACTTATAGCCAAAGGTAGTTTCATTTCAAATCAGTTATAACCCATAAGTACCATGTTGTTACAGAGTGCCATGAAAGAATTTTGGAATCAAAATGCAGTTTTCTTATAGAATTCCATCTACCCATAAGGGGTTTTTTAACAGAGGTTAGATTGTAAGCGAAATGCCATGGTGAGTTAAGTTCAAATTTTGAATGTGTGACAAAATTTACAGATTTCTCATTATTTCCAGCTGACCCATGTGAGGATTTGAGTTAAATATGTAGAATTCTTTAATTTTTAGAATACCCACATTGGGGTTTTGAAATTAAAATGAAGATATTACAATTTTCAAGAATACCCACATGGGGTTTTCAACAGAGAAACAAGATAAATGTTTCCTTTCATTTTCAAGGATACCCATATGAGGGTTTGTTCATAAACATTAAAGAGGAAGGAAATTCCTTTCATGGGTCGAGCCCAGAAAGCTTTAGAATGTCCTTTCAAGTTCATACATGGCCACGGCCTAGAGGGAGCTTTTGGCTCTTTTAAAAGTCCACCATTTCATAAACAAGGAAACCCATGATTAGTTTCCTTCAAAACTAAAATACCTGATGCGAAAGCAACTACAGTGCAAGGAATTCTTTACAGAATTTGTTTCAAGAGTCTCATAATGGCATGGCCTATATATGGCCTTGAATTTATAAATGAAAATGACATTTTTGTAGGAGTATGTGACATTTTTTAAGCTTTTGTTTTGTAGAAAGGCAAAAGAAGGAAACAATAGGCTTACCATGCGCGCCTGAAGAAGACTAAGCGGGCCGCGGTCAGACTCTCTTGAAAAGCTCTCAAACACAGAGGTCGAGCTCTTACAATAGCGGCCAAGAACACAGAAATAAGAAGCAAGAATACAGAGACATATATCATCAAAAAATTATATCATAGTCGCAGCCTATGAGGCCTTTTCTTTCATAAAAGGAAGCCAAGGAACAACGAGAATGTTAGTGATACTTACCCCTGAGCTATGGAGGTCGAGCCTACAAAGGATTGAGAGAAAGAAGGCTCGATTAGAGGCTCAGATGGAGGTTTCAAACTAAAACCCTAGCATACATGGCGGTGCCATTTTTCCCAGGCAAAGCCCAAACTCTTCAAAATGAAAAAGTGTGAAATGATAGGAGTTAGGGTTTCTTCATTAGTTTTGTTCATGCTTGCCCTAATTCGAATTTAGGGTCTTTTTTACATTTTAAACAAGCTTAAGTCAAATTCCCTATTGTTTTAAATCTTTATGTATTGATATTTACCTAAGTCCTTAGGCATGTTTGATCAAACATTTCATGGATCTAGGCCTAGGTTGGGTATGTTTTATTTTCCTGAGTATTAAATACCTTGGGGAATTTATTCTATATTCATGCCTTGGTAAATTGGTGAGTGATTAAAATGCCTTAGTTTTTTTTTGAGAGAGAGAGAAATCAATTGAAATTGTAGATGAGACTTGACTTAGGCTTTATTTTTTCAATTGATTTTAAAGAAATCAATTAGGGTACTGATGGGGATTTCCTTATATTTTATGATTTTTAAGAAAATCAAGCATTGTAATTAGAGAAATAAAGTTGTATTTTTTTGCAAAAGATTTCAAAATCTTTAGTTGCAAAAAATAGGTCAAATTGAGATAAAATAAAATCTACAAATCTTGAGCTTTCTTCTTGAGCTCGGATTAGGGTTTTGGAGATATATCTTGTGAAAAACTTAGTGTTTTTTGAGTTCAGATTTTAGTTTCTTGCTCATAGAAATTTTTGAGCTTGTAAACTTCCTTTGTACTCAATTTCAGATTTTGGAAAACTCCTTCAGTTGAATAAAATAACACTCTTATTTCTCAATTTGGTGTCTTTTGCAGTTTTAGTTTGATGTCGTATTGTGATTTTTGCTTGCAGAATCCTTATTATGTCCTAGAGTTGCAATTTTAGTGCAAAAATTTCATTAAATACAGGTTGCATATTGTGTTTAAACTCAAATATTCATGCAAATTATTTATGTGTTAACTATTCATGAGAGGTTGTGAGATATTGTGTTTTCTAAAAGCTGTTTGTGAGAAAAACCAGAGTCATCATTGAGTTATTATCAAGTCCTAAAAATCATTTTAAGCCATAGATTTTAATTTAAGTTATCCTTCTAACTCTTTCCTTTGAAATCACTTAGAATATGATCATCATTCAGAGAACCAGCTCACTCTGGAGATTCTCTTTTCGCATAGATTACCCACATCTGAAAAGAGTTTCCATGTTTCAATAGATAGTTTGATTTGTTGCAAATCTAACAAAGGGTGCATATTTGATTGATAACAGGTATTTTATCAACAATAAATGATGTAGGAGAGTTATCAATTAGGTAGCAAGTAGTGGTTACAACTTCAGCCCAAATTTTTTATTCTAATCTAGCACCACTTAAGCATAATCCTAACCTTATCCATCATTTTTCATATTCTTTCTACAACTCTATTATGATGTGGGGGATATAGAGTTACCTTTTGTCTCTAAATACCACAATTTGTATAAAATCTATCAAAATAATTAGAGAAAAATTAACCACCATTGTCAATTCTCAAATATTTAAATTTCTTTCTTAAATCCAACTCAACCATTACTTGAAATTCCTTAAAGTGATTAAAAAATTTTAATTTACTCTTCATAAAATAAACCCATGTTTGTATGCTATAATCATCAACAAATGAAACATAATATGTGGATTTTGAAATCATAGGAACAATAACAGGACTAAACATGTCATAATGAATTAGATTCAAAACACCACTAGATTTACGTGAACTTGAATAAGACTTTATCTAGTTTTAATTTTCATAAATGTAATGTTCATAGAAATCAAACTCAATATTATAATAATGTAAGTTCCCTGTAATGTCCCCTTTTTAGAGGAAGCACTTAAACCTGAATCTTACATTCAAAGTGTTTCTCAAAGAAACATTAGGAGCGTTAGAGATCAATAAGTTTTAGGGATAATAACTAATAAGATCAAAGATAATATAAATATTTCATTCTTGTCTTAGGATTATTCATTTCCTTCTTATCGTTGACTATGAATGATTCTTCTATAATATATTTCATAAGTGCATTAGGATAGATATTAAACATCTTTCAAGATCCCATAGATGGAATTTTATTATACCATTTATCACCATAGTGAATTTGAATAGAGTCATTATTACTTATAAGGCTCAATAATTATTGCAAGCACCATTATTTGCACAATCGTGTATATATATTATCTAAATAAGTACATATCATCATTTCTAATTGACTTGAATTTATAAATACATATATATCTTTATTTCTATATGAATACATATATATGTATTATATTTAAATATCAATATGTAAGTAGTGCATATGTATTATTCTATATATATATCATGTCATATTATTCATTATCAAATTTATTTATACCTATGTATGTATAAATAAATAATCATCATCCCTTACATGAGGGTTGCATAAATATTTAACCTTCCAAAATATTACTTATTGATTATTTTTGCTCAGAATATCTACACATATTCTTGATTCCTCCATTGATCAGAATATGCTTTATATATATTCTTTTTCATCTTCCTTGATACCGTATTACTTACTGTTCTTCTTTTATTCTCCCCTCTATTCGATGTCTTTTCTTTTATGATCCCCACAAATTTCTTTTTTCATTTTATAGTCTTATGTTCCTTTGAACGGAGGCACCACTTCAATATTAATGGTCAAAGAGATGCGTCCTTTCATTATAAATTTCCACTTTTCTTAAAACATAAATTACTCTTTTAATATGATCGTTTCCTTTTTAATATTGAGCACTACCTTAACACATTTTAAAATCAATGCTTTTAATGAATATCAGTTGTTGTATGTAATCACTTAGTAACTCGGGAAAATAAGTCATTTAAATGATCTTTAGTCAGCCCAATTTAGATTTGTTTTCTCTAGTATTAAGGTGTCATCCAGATGAGAAAGGTCGACCTTTTTCACATAGTCGGCTTTGCAATCTACACGAGGATACTTTATTTATTTTGATTGGAATTGACGCCTTCAACTTTTGCTTGTTTTATAAAACATAGTCATAGTGTCAGAATATTCTCCCCTGAGGTCTTAGGGTGATTGCCTTTAATGTTTCGATCTTTATTAATCCTTTATTTAATATGGTCATAATGTCTATGCTTATGATATTATCATTTATAACTTATAATGATATTTAGGTTCTCTTTAATTTATTATTTATATTTTGGATGTTGAGAATTTTTTTTTATTAGACAATCAGGGGAAGGGCCCTAATCTCGTGGTACAACCAGACTTAAAAGAAAATAGGGTGGGTAAAATAGCACCACCAGCCAGCAACAAGAAACAACATATCTAGGGAGGCACACGGGCCAAAAAATAGAACTGTAACCATGGAACCACTGTAGCTAATCAAAAACAAGAGATTACTACAATGGTTCTTGAAATCACAAAGACCATTTATCAAGTCCACCATATACTAGCAAGTCTGAAACCAAAGTAGAGCTATTTGGAAATAGTAGTCCAAAATATAAAAACCAACCAACTAAAAGAGCAGAGTAGCCATATCAAGAAACAATATAGGAACAATGTCAATCATTGGCATTAGCTAACAAATCCCCTTGATCACTAAAATGAGAGACCAACTTCCTCCAATATAGGCCAACTTCAATGGCAACAACAACCATTCCAAGAGTGGGCAAGACAACCCCACTCTTAACCACCAGAAGATAAGAATTCTTTGAAAGTTTGAGACCGTGCACACTCTTCAAAATAGGCCACCAGTAGCAAGCCTTATGCTCAGAAAGCCACATTTCAGAGCCATAACTAATCCTCTCCAATAACCAATTTTCCTCTCCACCTCTATAGGAGAGATTACTACAAGTACCCACTCCACTCCCACAAAGACTCCCCAACAAACCTGACCTCCACCTCAATAGGAAGGAACTCCACCTCAATTGGAGCAGCAAGGGGGAAGAGTTGCTGAAAAAGTATGAGCCACCCATGAAACCTTTAGAACCCAACTCCACCTCCATAGGAGAGGTCTCCACCTCAAAAGAAGAGGACTCCACCTCAATAGGAGACACCATCTGAGGAGCTAGGAGGAAAACACACTCCAGTAGAGAGATAACGCATAGCAACAGAAGGCAACACTAAGCTTTGAGTCTTTAAACTAAAATTTGAAAGTTGACCCATGAAGGAGATTCTTGCAACAGGGGAGTCCACAACACCCTTGAAAATAGTCTCCACTCTTGTCACAAGAGGAACCAACAATCCTTCAAAGAGGGCCTCAAAGTCCATCTTGAACCACAAGTATCACAACACCACCATAACATCAAACACAACCAAAACACCCTTGAGGGAAATCAATAGTCTCATCACCAAAGGAACCAACAATCCTTCAAAACAGGTCTCAAAGACAATTTTATACCATAAGTTCCTCTTATCCACCATAGAAACAATAACAACTCCACTTGAGGCAGCACTGATGGGGAATAGAGCCCCCACCAGCCTACTAGCCTCTCCATCACTATAGAAGGAAGCATATCCCATAAACAGTACCACCCAAACATTGACACATGTAGAACACCAGCCCAAACATTGACACATGTAGAACACCAGCCCCTGCTAATGAGCAAAACCAACACATCAAAACTCCCCACCACAAAAGAGAAGTGAGAGCACCCAACAAAACTCTGAGGAGCAAAAGCCAACCCAAAGCACCACCTCAATCGAAATCCAAATAGGTACTTCTTCATCTTCTTGTTTCTTCTTATCTTCACATAGGTCAATATACAATCCAGACCAATCATAAGATAAACAAGCTTCATGGCAAGTAGAACAAACCAACAGGTCGCCCACAAAGCTGCACCGCAATAGCCATCAACAATAGCCACCCTAGAGGTGGACAAATCATTTGAGAAACAAACCTTGCATCCAATAGAACAAAACCTTTTGAAACAGCCACAGAAGAACAAACTACCCAACTAGTAGTTTAATCCCTGACAAGTCCAAGATCCATGATACAACCATCCAGCAACAAACCTTTCATTCAAAGAACTCATATTTGAGGCAAAAACAAAAAGAATGCGAGTAAGATCCATGATACAACCCACACCCAGACCACCCACCAAGCGCACAAACGAGCCCACACACAAACTCAGGAAGCCGAGAAAAATCCTAGAAGCAGCGCAAAAGGAAATCCAACAGCACCTGATAGCAACGGGGGCAAGCACCAAGCAGAACAAACGGTCCAGAAAAGAGACCATATCTCTCGTAAAGGAAACACAAAAGCTCCCAAATGCAACAGGGACATGAACCAAACATAGTGAGCAGAGAAGAAACAAGCACACACCGGCACAAGGCACCACCCACCCAAACAGAGGAGGGAGCAACCACGGAGCAACAACTTCTTCAACAACCAAAATGGCACAATAAAAACTAGGCCAAGCAATGCCCATTCTAAGGAGGAAGCTGAAAAGCTCACTAGAATGGGACAGGCGTTTGAAGGGGTCACAAACTCCAAAGACATCACAACCACAGCAAGAGAGGAGACCACCTCTGCCAAACCGACCCAGAAAGAGAGGCACCAGAGGGCCCGCAGCCACCAAAACACCAGAAAAATACCGGTTCAATAGCACAGGCGTCGGAGCCTTCACCTCAGTAATGCCTTTCAAAGAAGGCCCAGCAACAGCATAGCAGAGTCGTTCACCCACACAGGCTGAAGAAACAGACGAAGTCATCTCCCCAGTTGAACCACCATCAAAGACCACTGAATCATCTTCCCACGGGCTCAAACAATGAAACCAAACAGGGCAGAAACCAGGCCCAAGAGACCGAACAAAACATCCAACCAAAGAGATGCTAAGAGGCAGCAAAGGATAACAGAGAAGAATCACGAAAGTCAGAGCAGCACCAAAGACCCATGCTAGGAGGGACATCAGCTCAGAATAGACCAACAAGACAGGAACTTCCCCTATCTCCCCACAGGAACCGTCGACCTCAACAGAGCGGCAAAACAAACAAAGAACAAAATCACGGCAAAAGCCATGCACTAAACCAAGGATACTGAAACAACAACACACAAAAAAGGCTAGAAAATGGCTCAGGACCGACACTCCAAAGGTGTCCAGATCCAAAGCCCCAACAACTCCCTTCACGCAGCAAGGAGAGACCCCACAGAGGAAGTCAGAAAGACTCCCAGAACCTAAAGAGCATGACACAACAGCAAAAGAAACACCAAAGCAAAGAAGAGACGTCTCCTCCCTCAAGCTAAGCAGGTTGAAGCATGGAAGCAAACCAACAAGGAACTCGAAAACGTCAACATTGTCCTCAAATTCAGCCTCACCATCATCCTCGCCTACAAAAAATTTCAAAACACCCCCCCTCTACCTTTCCTGCTCGCAGAACGTTCCATCCTCACAAGGGATTGTAGCAGTATCCATTTGTTATGTTGAGAATTGTTAATACATATTATTTATCTATTATAATGATTATAACACCTAGTATTTGTATTTTGGTAATGCAATAACATACTTAATATTTGTAATTATAATATTATCTGGGATAATTATAATTACAATAATATTAAATAGTTAATGCTTTTACAATGTATTTTGTTTATCTTATTTCCGATGCTTTATATCTTAGTGCTACAATTTTGAGGGACATGACATTCCCTCAATAAGGTTTTTATTTTTTAAGGTCCTATGACCTTTCTTCCTGATGTGCTCAAGTCTCTTGTGGCATAACATGCTCTTCTCTATAGGTAATTTAAATTCTATAGAATGTGAACCCTTAGGTACGAAAATCTACAACTACCTATAGAAGAAGATTCTATTTTTTGTACAATAGCTCATAGTCATAGATTCAATCTTCATAGAAGTACTATTGCACTCAATTGTTCATATATCAAATTTATACAAAGCGTCATCACCATAATACCTCTTACCATATTACAACCTACTTAAAAAAAAAACTTCACAACCACATCTATTAGTTTGCTCACATATAATAAATTATAACCTCTAAGCCCAAGAATATGCAACACACTATCAATCTATTTAATCATTTCATCTAGAGATCTGGACTCTACCACTACCAGTTCAATTATTAGATAAGAATAGTCACCCAAGTATACCTTACCTCCATCAAAAAATTTAGTCATAAAACTATTTTCTATTAGAGGCCACATGAAGATATGCACTTGAATCAATTAACAATGCATAACTACTTGCACCAGTTGCCAAAGTTGAAATGAATGTGTCACCATCTTCCTTCTCAAATTCAAAATTAGAATCATGTATCTTCTTCTTTCCTCTTTGCAATCCTTAGGGTAGTGTCTACGCTTACAAAAAATCTAACAAATGAATTTGGACTAACCAAGAGATTTGGATATTCCCTTAGACTTGGATCTAGATTTTCTTACTTCTCATTCTCCTTGCTTCTTTCCATTGGTTTTCCTTAAAAATTTAGGTCCTCTTAGGCACGAATGAAAAGTATTCTTCTCATCTCCTCGTAAGTAAAGAACTCACAACATCTTCAATTTTCAAGATCACGAAACTACTCCTAATGGTCATGACAAGAGAAACCCATGAATCAGGAAAAGAATAAATAAAGGTTTGAAATCTCTCCTCCTCATCCATATTGATACTAACTAATGCCAACTAAGCCACCAAAATATTAAATGCTTCTAGGAAATCATAAATACATGTACCTTGTTTCATTCTCAAGGAATATAAATTTGTCCTCAAGAATATTTGTTTAACTAAATATTATACTTGATACATCTCCCACAAATTATTCCAAAGAAGCTAAATGCAAAGGATTTTTCATGGATATTAATTAGGGGTGTATGCACCAAGATGGGGCACAAAAAAGTGGCCAAATTCCCCAAAACGATCAAAACACGTTCGTGTTTAAAAAAAATTCAAATAGCGTGATCATGTTATGGCTCAGATTTGCATGTTATTTGAATACAAAACGTGCACATGTTCTTATAAAAACAAAACGCATGCACATTTTAATAATTATTATATTATATTATATTATAATAATAATATTATATTATAATAATAATATTATATTATATTATATTTAATATAATTGTTATCACCTAAGTGTGCACCCCCTAAGCTATAGAAACTTAGCTTATTGGTGAAACATTGGATCTCTTCCTGGTTTGTGGGTCACCTATGACGAAAGAGAATCTCCAAAGAGGGTTGGTTCCCTTGGAACTATCACCTAAACTAACTATTTTAATGCTTTTTGCTAGGAAAAGAGTGATTGGAAAACATAAAATGAAACTTATGGCTAATAAGGTGTTTCACCAAACATGAAATGACTTGAACTACTATTTTGACACATAAATCTCTCACTTTTTTAGTTTGTGCTTGTACAACTTAAGGGTTAACATGTTCATACATAAGTGTTTCATAGGAAAGCTGAAACATTTGTAATATTTAAAAGGAAAATCAGGTACTTTTCACAAATAAAGAGTTCTAAATTTCATGGCATAACCTATGACCTACATGATGCATACATT
This sequence comes from Sequoia sempervirens, assembly GCA_007258455.2. NCBI lineage: Eukaryota > Viridiplantae > Streptophyta > Pinopsida > Cupressales > Cupressaceae > Sequoia > Sequoia sempervirens. Next base: position 26,575 of record VDFB02344458.1, on the reverse strand, counting down.
TCAGCCTCAAAGTGCTGAAAATAAGACAATGCTTTTGAGGTTTAAACATAAAACACAAAAAAAAACATAATCAATCATCTATTTGCACATAATAAAATAACTATTAAGAAGGAAAAATACTAAAATTTTATTGAGAAAAGGTGTTCTTACAATAGATACAAGACTGAAATATGTGTCTCTGTTGTAAGCCATAGTTGTCTTTACTTTTGTTGTAGTCTGTTGTAGTCATCCGTAGTGTAGTTTGGTTATGTTAATAAAACTATAGTTGTAGTGGGAATAATTAATGTAATAAATGTCGGGTATTTGGGTAACTAAGTCCCGATTAGTGGTAACAGGTTGTTATGAAACGTCATGATGGTTGGTTGCTCAACCATTGCCGAGCGTTATATGTACTCAGTTTCTGTAGTTAGGAACATGTTATGATGATCATGGTTGATAGTACTATTGATATATCTATTGTTGTACATGGTGATATTTACTGGAAATTAATAGAAGCATCTCATATTTCAAGCACATTATGTTTCTCAATTTTTTGTTCTATTCCTTGTTTTACATGTAGTCTAGTTTACTTATGTAGTATGTAGTACGTTGAATTACACTTAGTGAAGTAAATATTTGGCGTCATTGCCCAAGCGGACTAGGGAATCACTCATCACGGAAGCTCATGGGCTGCCCGATGGACAAGCCTATCAACACCAATGAAGAAAGGGAAGACCTATTGACTGAAGATCTGATAAATTTGTGGAAGATATCCCTAAGAGATCACGTACGAAGGGAATCTTGCAGGCAGGAGATCCCTAAGGAAATTATCTGGAATAAACTGGAAGTAAAGGATGAGGTGGATCACCTCCTTAATCATATGCCCAAATTGTTGGCCCATCATTTCATCATCCTACAAGACCTTCGAGAGGAAGGGGATTGAGAATGTCGAAGGCAACAAATATTGCAGCGATACAAAGAAAGAACCCAACGAGAAGAGGAGGAATGAGACACTAGCCAGAGACATGCTCCCGCTAACCAACAATGATCACATGAACACCTTATAATGCTCGTACGGCCGAACAAAGACAAGAACCGAGTACCAAGTAGGCATGAGACTCAAAAGGAGAAGGTTCGGCGATCACTTAGGTTGCAAGAGCAAGAAAACCGGAGATGAAGACTAAGGCAAGTTGGTAAAGAATTTGATGGAGATCTAATTGAAATAAACCAAAGTATTAAAAGAACACATGAGAATCTAAATAAAATAGACAGATCCATTGGTAGAGCACATCAAAGTTTTGTTAAAGGGAGGGACGAAGGACTCTTCGGCACTCTGTATGTAGGAAGGTATAATATCTACAAAAATGAAGATGAATTAAGTGAAGAACTTGATGGTAGCGTCAAACGTATTTGGGAGTTGTCCATATCGGACGACGATGAACGACTGACGAGTGGAAGATCTGAGCCCAGTACCCCAAGGCGGAGGGAGTACTAAAGGGAACCCTACGAGACTCAAGGTGTCGAGGACGTTGAAAAAAGACGTGGGAGTGACTCGTACGTGGCCAAGAGTGCAAGTGAAGCACCAGAACGTAGCGGGGAAACCAATCTGGTCGGGTCCAATACACAAGGATGATAGCAGGGAAGGATGGTGACTCTTGAGCGATAAAAGTTGCTGAAGTTTACAGGGAATGGGTTAGAAGATCTAGTACGAAATTGCAAAACATTTGAAACAATCTGGATAGAAAATGGACAGGATGATCCAGATCAGTGGCTAAAAGCATTTCCAATGACACTCAGAGATAGTGCCATCGACTAGTACTCTGAATTGGACCAAGTAAACAAAGCTACATGCAGATTATTGAAGCAAGTGTTCCAAGATGAGTTCTAACTCTTGAGGGACAGTAGCGAAATTATAGCAGAAATCTATAATACCAAGCAAGGGAAGCAAGAGAATGTGCGGACCTACAATCAAAAATTGAAAGATTTGTTGGGGAAACTTGAGTCACAACCAACGGATGGCCTGAAAAAGAGGTGGTTTATTGACAGACTGCTCCCCTCGCTCTGGAGGAAAATTAAGGTGGTACCTCCATCCTCATACACTAAAGCATATAACTATGTGATGGACATTGAAAGTGAGAACAAGACATCCTCCAGAGGGAAGAAGAAAGATGACAAAGAAAGTATGGGGGAGAGTGAAGATGAATCAAAAACTGTACAAGCTCTCTGTCGTGACATGTTGAGAATGATGAAAGAACTGAAGGCCAAAAAAGAAGGTTCCAAGGAGGCAAACAAACTATGGTGTATCGAATGCAAGATAGAAGGTCATACAAAGGCAAACTATCTGAAGAGAATGTTCTGTTACATCTGCCAAGTTATGGGGCACTCCGCCAAGGAGTGCCTATACAACTTAAAAACATGGAGTTTGAAAGTTTTCTTCTCACAAGGAGAACAGTCAACCCCTCTGACCACACCACAAAAACCCTAGAGCAACAACATATCCCCTGGTGGATACCGTAACAATCAAAGGAATGGGGTCACTTTGCCAGGGAAAGCTATGCAAATGGTGTGGTCTAGGCAATCACGAAGACACTAACTGCCTAAAGCAGAAAGGCATCAACATGCTTGAGATAGCCGATGAAGAAGTCCTAGAAATTACAAGGGCACAGTCAAAGAAGGCCAATCTGAACCCTCGTACAGAGAAAGAGAGACTCTAAGAAGCCAAGGCAAAAGTGGAAGAGGCAATGGAAAATGAATGAAGAACTTCCAAAGTGGCTAGTACGTCATTGTAGTCAGAGTCTAAGAAGAACATAGTACAAAAGGTGCTTCACACAACCATACCAATTAAGGTAACAGACCTTCTACAAACAATGCCTCAACTGAGAGTAGCACTCATGAACATCATTGAAGATAATATTTAGAAGGGTCTGATAGAAAACATGATAGAACTAGCAGGAGAGGTTGACAAAGGCTATGGGGTGAACGTACTACTAGAGGAGGCATGGAAGTTCCTGGGTAAGCCAAATCTCTAACCCCCGAAATTCCACTTGGTAGGAGTAGACCAGCATGGCATCAAACTGATGTATGATGAAACCTAAGCTTGCTTGCACAAACTTTTAGAGACTTCTTCACTGTCTCCTTGCTAGAACCTGACTCCAATGGTTCTTGTTGAGCTTAGAATACCAACCAAGCTCTGCTCCAACCCCTTACTATGAGTTTTCCACTTGTGCTTAGCTTAGGAAGACCAACACCATTTGAAACTACATTCCTCTTCACAACATCTAGAAGGATCTAAGTGCTTGCATTACTATCTGATCTGAACTTGTTGCAGGGGAGGTAAATTCTGTGTTTCCATTCATTTCAACACCAAAGGAATGCATCTTTGTGGTTCTTTAACTTTTACTTTACCCGATTTCCAAATCTTGCTAGGAAGAGGCCTAGTTTCTACTAGCCCTTACCAGTCCGTTTTTGGCCTTTTTCTCACAAATTTGACACACAACCTATCAAATAAAATGCACTTTCAGACACCCTTTTCAGGGTTTTAAATCTTGCATGGGTTATTTTATCATTATCTTCTCCATACAACTGTCTCCAAAGTTCTTGGACTTGAGGCCTAATTGCCCTTTTAACTAGGGTTTCACTAGTTTTTGTTTCTTATCTATCTCCAAATGATTATTGGATGCCTCAAACCTATTTGCATGTGAGTACCTTATCTAGCCCCATCTGGAATCGTATGGATTCCGTACAGCTATCTACTCCCTTGCCTATTCTCTTGTTTTTTTCTCAACCCAACACCTAACCGGGCCACTAATGCTCGCCTAGGGCTTGGTCTTTAAAATCATTGCTTGGCTCTCTTGGTTTCCTGTCATTAAATATATACAATATAATAGCTTCCCTTCCATATTCCACCAAACTCAGGAGTATTCCATGGTCGGGGTCTATGGGGAAGCCATTCCCAAATTTACTGCTCAAAACTGTATTCACACAACTCTATATTCTAATTTGAAGACTCTAATTAAAAACCCTACACTAAAAAAACTAAATACAATATGATTTCTATTCTACACTATCCTATGAGTATTAACACAACCTTGAATCATCAAATACAATGCCCGCAAGTTCATTGTTTCTTAAAATACACTGGCAAGTACAGAAAATTCAGCTTTTTCACATTGTTTGCAACCCTAAACTTATCTTCTATGCATGTATTCTCAATCAATAAACTGTCCACACAAGAAAGCAGACTTGAAAATGTTAAATAATCCAAATCCAATGAATTTCAGCGCCTATTTTCCATAGATATCACAGCTGTCTGAAAACACACTGTGTTTTCTGTAAAACATAGAAAAATGCAGAAAATCAAAAACTGTCTTCTATTCTATCCAACAGAGACTTCTTTACAAAGTTCTAACTGCTCTTTTTTGAGCCACACACTCCACTCTTGATGCCTTTGCCACGATTCAAGGGCAGTTTGCTCGGCATTTCTCCTAATTCCAAGGGATTCCCAATGCATGCAAACAAACAAAATCAGCATGCAAACTTCCCACTCTGCCTTTAATCTTAAACATAGGACCTCAACCTCCTTAGACTCATGTCAACAGCCCCTTAACTAATATTTAGCATCTTCCAACAACGTAAAAGTGGCTTTAATACATTTGATGAATCATATCTTCTAACATAAGAGTCCAAAACTTAATAAAGCAGAATTTAACAATAAGACAAACTAATGAAGATTTTAGTCCTAGTGACTAACTCTCCACACACACCATACCTTCTAAAATTCCACTCTAGACACACAAGCATTCCTGACTTGGCTATAGTCAGTACAAGCCAAAAATATGCAAATCAAAATGGAGGTCAGCCTAGGTGCTCCTGCACCATCCTCCCTAAAACAGAAAATTCAATCCACCCTTGGATTGAGCAAGTTAGGATCAATTTCCAACTTCTTAAACTCTGCCTCGTTGATCCATACTACATCTGAATCAGGTTGTCCATGCCTCTTGATCAGGTGTTCTTTGTACTCCTTGGTCCTAGTCTTCTTACAGACCCTTGTGTCCAAGATTTGATTAGCTTGTTTGACTGGAACAGGGGGCAGTTTGAGTTCTCCTACATCTTGAATGACTTCTTGAATGGTCTGATCCATGTTTGGTGGTGGTCCTTTGTAATGGATAAGGTCTGCAACATTAAAAACAGGGGACAGTCCACTGTCATTAGGCAATTGAACTTTGAATGCATTACTTCCATACTTCTCCAATATAGAACAGGGACCTATCCTCTTCATTTGCAGCTTGTGAGGAACTCCTTTCTGCAATCTAGCCTTGTTCAAATGCACCATCACTAGGTCACCAACATTAAACTGAACCTCTTTCCTATGCTCATCCACTTTGGTTTTATGTTTCATAGTATTCTCTATCAAATTTTTTATGACTGTCTCATGAATTTCCTGCATTGCACAAGCAAAGTCTTCTGCATAACCACTTCCCTTGACTCCATCCTTCAGCTCTCTCAGCTCATAGACACCCCTAGGGTGCAGTCCATAAACAATTTCAAAGGGGCTCTTCCCTGTTGACCTATTCACTGTATCAGTATAGGCATATTCTGCCTGGCCAATAATCTGATCCCATTGTTGACCATACTCCTTGGTCAAGCATCTGAGAAGGTTTCCAAGCGTTCTATTTACCACTTCGGTCTGACCATCAGTTTGGGGATGGTATGCAGATCCAAAGGATAGATTGGTGCCCATTCTCTGCCAAAGAGTCTTCCAAAAGTGACTCATAAATTTAGTATCCCGGTTTGATACAATGCTGAGTGGTAATCCATGAATTCTGACTATCTCTTTGAAGAAAAGTGAGGCTATTTGACTGGCATCATTGGTTGTTTTGCAGGGTATAAAGTGAGTCATTTTGCTGAATCTATCAACAACAACATAAACACTGTCCATACCTTGCCTTGTCTTGGGTAAACCAACTACAAATTCCATGCTCAAGCATTCCCATGGCCTAGAAGGGATTGGCAGTGGCTGGTATAAGCCTGCATTTGAAGAAGTGCCTTTTGCCTTTTGACACACTACACAACTCTCTACATATTTCCTGACATCTAGGTTCATCTTAGGCCAAAAATAAAACCTTTGGACAAGCTCTTGTGTTTTAGTGATTCCAAAATGACCACTTAATGCACCATTATGCTTTTCTTGAATTAAATTCTCTCTAATAGAACCTCTAGGAACACAAAGTTGATTCCCTTTAAACAACAAATCACTTTGCAAGGTGTATTCAGCATACTTGCTATGGAAATGGTTCTTAAACTCAAGGCATACCTTATAAATTTCTGCAAAGTATTCATCATCTGCATATAGATCTTTGAAGTGATCTATTCCCATGCTCTTCAGTTGAATTTATTGAATGGTAAGAACTCTTATGCTCAATGCATCAGCAACTTTATTGAGAGCTCCCTTTTTGTGCTTGATGTTGAAGGTGTAAGCTTGCAAATACTCCACCAATTTCATGTGCGTGTGACTCAACTTCTCTTGTGAATTCAGAAAACTGAGTGCTTGATTGTCTGAGTACACAATGAATTCCTTGGGAAGCAAGTAGTGCCTCCACTTCCTTAGTGCTTGGACCAATGCATACATTTCAAGGTCATAAGAGAGTACTTCTTCTTGGCTTCACTTAGCTTCTCTGAATGAAAAGCCACCGGTCTGCCCTCTTGGCTGAGAACAGCTCCAATTGCTACATTACTGGCATCACATTCAATGGTGAATAGCTTCTCAAAACTTGGCAACACTAAAATAGGTTGGGTAGCTACCTTTTCCTTCAGCAACTCAAAACTCTTGTTAGCTTGCTCATTCCACACAAACTTGGTTTTCATTCCTCCCTTAATGGTATCCAACATAGGAGCACAAATTGCACTAAATTGTTTGATGAATTTCCTATAATACTGAGCAAGACCATGGAAGCTTCTTACCTCTGTTGCTGTCTTGGGAGTAGGCCAATTAAGAATGGCTTCTACCTTGCTGCTGTCCATCTTCAAGTTGCCATGTGATAACACAAAACCAAGGTACACCAGCTCTGTTTTGATGAACTCACACTTTTCCAGATTGATCTTCAGCTTCTCCTCCTGTAGCTTCTTGAAAATCAGCTCAATATGTTGGAGGTGCTCTTCTCTAGTTCTGCTATAGATTAGTATATCATCAAGATACACTACTACAAACTTGCCAATGTAGTCCTGGAGAATTTCATTCATGAGTCTCATGAATGTGGAGGGGGCATTAGACAAACCAAATGGCATAACTAGCCACTCATAAAGACCCTCATTGGTTTTGAAGGTTGTTTTCCACTCATCACCCTCATGTATTCTAATTTGGTGATAACCACTCTTTAAATCTATCTTGGTATAGTACCTAGCTTCACCTAGACAATCCATGAGATCTTCAATCCTAGGGATAGGGAACCTATACCTGATGGTTATCTTGTTTATTGCCCTGGAATCAGTGCAAAGCCTCCATTCTCCTCCTTTCTTGGGTGCTAAGACAGTGGGTACTGCACAAGGACTAATGCTTTTCCTAATGAGACCTTGGTCAAGTAGTTCTTGAATCTGCCTAGCTATTTCCTCATTTTGCTGAGGTGTCATCTTATAGGCTGCTTTGTTTGGAAGGGTAGCTCCTGGTATCAAGTCTATCCTATGACTTATGGCTCTTTTAGGAGGTAAGGTTGCTGGTTGACCACTACTTACAATGCTTTCATAGGTCTGCAACAAGTCTTGAATCTCCTTTGGTAGTTCTTGCTTTTCAGCTGTCTTCTCCTTGCTTACTTCTCTTGGCTTGATCATGACTACATAGCCAACACCTTCTCCTTCTTCTAAAGCCTTTAAGAACTCTTTTTCACCAGTTATCAGCAGCTTAGAACCTGCTGTCTGCACCTCAGTATCTTCTAACAAAGATTGAATCTTGTAGGTTACATTGTCCTTCTTGAAGGTATAAGAATTCCTGGCTCCATCATGCATAGCTTGGCGGTCAAATTGCCATGGCCTATCTAGGAGCAAGTGGCATGCATCCATAGGTAATACATCACACAATACCTTGTCTTTATACTTGCCAATTGAGAACTCCACCCATGCTTGTTCATTCACCAAGACATGTTGACCCTTGTTGAGCCATGTGACCTTGTAAGGATTCTTGTGAGGTATTCTTGCTAATTTCAGCTTACTGACTGCCTCCTCTGACACAATATTGTCAGTTGAACCTGAGTCTATTATGACCTTACACACCTTCCCCATCATTTTGCATTTTATCCTAAACAATGACCTTCTTTGGCTTGGTTCTTCTCTAACCGGTTCTTTGATCAAAGTCCTTCTCATCATGAGATTCTCACCTTCCTCTGAGTTCAATGGTACTTCTGATTGTTTATTTGCTGCAGCTGCTTCATCTTGAATCAGATTTGTTCTCTTATCTCCTCCATGAGAAGTGCTTCCTTTCTTTGGAAATCTATAGGCCGGGTGTCCTAATTGGTTGCAGTGATAACATTTCATGTTGGTGAAGTAACTGCTTCTTCCTTGTCCACCACTTCTCCCTCTGGAGCTGAAACCTCTTCCTCTACCACCTCTACTGGAGCTTCCTTCTTGTTGTTCAGAAAATTTGACTTCTCCTTGAGCTCTTGATTCTGAGCTTCTTCCACCATAGCTTCCTCTTTGTCCTCTATTGTCTTTCCCTTTACCTCTGCTTTTGGGATTTTGTTCCTGCTTCTTTTTTCCTTTCTCCTCTATCTTCAAAGCCATTTGATAGCATTGGCGGACTGTTTTGAAGTTCACCAAACTCATATCTTCTTGAATAGACCATTTGAGTCCATTTAGGTACCTTGCTAACTTTATGCTTTCATCTTCAACCACTTTTGACCTAAGGCACAATTTTTGAAATTCCTCTGTATATGTTTGAACATCCATGTCTTTTTGCCTCAGATTGTGTCTTCTCCTGTGCAACTGGACTTCATAATCATCTGGGAGATAGGTTTGTCTTATCTTGGTCACCATTCCTCTCCATGAAACTATGGGACCTTTGCCTTCTTTCTCTCTTTCTGATTGTACAAACTTCCACCATGTGAGAGCTGCTCCTCTCAACCTTGACTTGGCCACCATTACCTTTTGGGCCTCTGTTAGGCCATCACACTCAAAGTGATTCTCAATGCTCTCAATCCAGTCCACAACTGAATCTGGGTCCATTTGTCCACTGAAAAGTGGCACACCATCCAATGTTTTACCACTCAAGGCCTGCAATGCCTTCAAGAATGGTTCCTCTGCAAGAACAGGATCAGGCTTTGGAGCTTCCTCCTCCAATTCCACTTCTTTTTCCTTGGCTTCATGTTCTTTCTTCTTTATCTTGTCCTTCACAGTATCTATTATTTCTTGGACTTCATCCAGGAGTCTCTCCATCTGAGATATCCTTTCTCTGAGCAACCGGTTATCTTCCTCTTGCTCTTCTACCTTCTTTGCTAGCTCTGCATTTGTCACCATCACTTCTTCCTCTGGTGTATTCTCTCCTACTGACTCAGTGGATTGGCTCATTAAACACAAGCCTTGAATCTGACTTAGCTCTGATACCAATATGATGTATGATGAAACCTAAGCTTGCTTGCACAAACTTTTAGAGACTTCTTCACTGTCTCCTTGCTAGAACCTGACTCCAATGGTTCTTGTTGAGCTCAGAAGACCAACCAAGCTCTGTTCCAACTCCTTACTATGAGTTTTCCACTTGTGCTTAGCTTAGGAAGACCAACACCATTTGAAACTGCATTCCTCTTCACAACACCTAGAAGGATCTAAGTGCTTGCATTACTATCTGATCTGAACTTGTTGTAGGGGAGGTAAATTCTCTGTTTCCATTCATTTCAACACCAATGGGATGCATCTTTGTGGTTCTTTAACTTTTACTTTACCCGATTTCCAAATCTTGCTAGGAAGAGGCCTAGTTTCTACTAGCCCTTACCAGTCCGTTTTTGGCCTTTTTCTCACAAATTTGACACACAACCTATCAAATAAAATGCACTTTCAGACACCCTTTTCAGGGTTTTAAATCTTGCATGGGTTATTTTATCCTTATCTTCTCTGTACAACTGTCTCCAAAGTTCTTGGACTTGAGGCCTCATTGCCCTTTTAACTAGGGTTTCACTAGTTTTTGTTTCTTATCTATCTCCACATGATTATTGGATGCCTCAAACCTATTTGCATGTGAGTACCTTATCTAGCCCCATCTGGAATCGTATGGATTCTGTACAGCTATCTACTCCCCTGCCTATTCTCTTGTTTTTTTCTCAACCCAACACCTAACCGGGCCACTAATGCTCGCCTAGGGCTTGGTCTTTAAAATCACTGCTTGGATCTCTTGGTTTCCTGTCATTAAATATATACAATATACTGGCTTCCCTTCCATATTCCACCAAACTCAGGAGTATTCCATGGTCGGGGTCTATGGGGAAGCCATTCCCAAATTTACTGCTCAAAACTGTATTCACACAACTCTATATTCTAATTTGAAGACTCTAATTAAAAACCCTACACTAAACAAACTAAATACAAGATGATTTCTATTCTACACTATCCTATGAGTATTAACACAACCTTGAATCATCAAATACAATGCCCGCAAGTTCACTGTTTCTTAAAATACACGGGCAAGTACAGAAAATTCAGCCTTTTCACATTGTTTGCAACCCTAAACTTATCTTCTATGCATGTATTCTCAATCAATAAACTGTCCACACAAGAAAGCAGAGTTGAAAATGTTAAATAATCCAAATCCAATGAAGTTCAGCGCCTTTTTTCCATAGATATCACAGCTGTCTGAAAACACACTGTGTTTTCTATAAAACACAGAAAAATGCAGAAAATCAAAAACTGTCTTCTATTCTATCCAACAGAAACTTCTTTACAAAGTTCTAACTACTCTTTTTTGAGCCACACACTCCACTCTTGATGCCTTTGCCACGATTCAAGGGCAGTTTGCTTGGCATTTCTCCTAATTCCAAGGGATTCCCAATGCATGCAAACAAACAAAATCAGCATGCAAACTTCCCATTCTGCCTTTAATCTTAAACATAGGACCTCAACCTCCTTAAACTCGTGTCAACAGCCCCTTAACTGATATTTAGCATCTTCCAACAACGTAAAAGTGGCTTTAATACATTTGATGAATCATATCTTCTAACATAAGAGTCCAAAACTTAATAAAGCAGAATTTAACAATAAGACAAACTAATGAAGATTTTAGTCCTAGTGACTAACTCTCCACACACACCATACCTTCTAAAAGTCCACTCTAGACACACAAGCATTCCTGACTTGGCTATAGTCAGTACAAGCCAAAAATATGCAAATCAAAATGGAGGTCAGCCTAGGTGCTCCTGCACCACAAACCTCTCGGTACATTAATGGCATAGAAAGTTTTGATTGGCATGCAACAGTTCTTGTTAAATTTTATCATCATCCCACTAGAGAAAAATGCGTACAATGCTCTATTGGGACAAGCATGGATGATTGTCGCCAAGACAAACCACAAATGGAAGAGGAATACACCCTCGATCAAGAGCCACAGGAATAAGTACACTGTTGATTTGAAGAACCAGGCAGTCAATGAAGAATTGGCATCTTCGAGATTAGAATCGGATGGAGGATTGGATGTTGATGAAGAAAGGAAGATAATGGAGCCTAATGAGGAAGTTGTACTGTAGATTGGAAGTTGCTCAAAGGATGAGACCGATTCATTGAATGGGTTGTTTCACTGGCAGATGGAAGATTATGAAGTTTTCCATCCCGATTGCAACATGTTACAAATCAGAGAAGGGGGAGAGGAAGAAGATCAGGGCTCAACTAGTCAAACATTTCTGCCAGAGTACAGTGAGTATAAGGAAGGTGTGGCAGAATTGGATGAGATGCCAACCCACAAGTTTGAAAGAGATAAACTCATCAAGTACGAGGAACCAACACTGAAGAAGGTAAACCTCAAAGAACAAGAAAAGCCTAAGGAGATTCTCGTCGATGATGATTGGGACCCTATACTGAAGGTGACAACATTCAAAATCTTCATGGAATATAAGGATTCCTTTGCCTATACGTACAAGGATCTAAAGGGCATACCACCGGAGTTGTGCATAGATAGGATCCCTCTCATACCAGGAGCCCAACCCCTATGGAAGAGACCCTATAGAATGAATAAAAATTATACCACCAAGGTGCAAGAGGAAATTGAGAAGAGTTGGAAGCGGGCATCATTTTCAAAGTGGAGGTTAGCGAGTGGGTGTCACCGATTGTCATCTCCTTCAAGAAAGAAATAGAGTAAATCAAGATATGTGTCAACTTCTAGAGTTTGAATGCAGTGACTATCAAAGACCCTTTTTGTATCCCCTTCACTGACCCAATCCTTGAAGAGGTTGTCGAACATGAAATGTACTCATTCTTGGATGGGTTCTCAGGCTACAACCAAATCAATATTGTTGAGGAAGATAAGTTGAAGACTACTTTTGTGGTTGAGGACGAGGTGTACACGTACAACCGGGTGCCATTCAGGTTGTGTAATGCACCAGCCATGTTCCAGAGGATAATATTGCACATTTTCAACAAAATTTCTATAGGCAACGTCAAAGCCTTCCTCAACAACTAGTCAATTTACAATGACAAAGAAAAACATTTGAAGGCCCTCGGGGAGTGCATGGAGAGGTGTAGAGTAGCCCACCTCACATTGAATCCCAAGAAATGCAGATTCATGGTGCCACAAGGAAAGTTATTGGGACATATTATGTGCAAGGTTGAACTAAAAACTGACCCTGAAAAGGTCAAAGTGATTGTACAAATGGAGGCTCCAGAGAATGTCACTGGTGTAAAGTCCTTCCTTGGGCACGTAGGGTACTACTAGAGGTTTATCAAAAAAAATTGCACAAGTGTCTTACCCTCTTGACCTACTAAAGAGGAAGGGATAACCCTTCATATGGGTAGAAGAACAAGAGAAGGCATTCAATGAACTGAAGGACCGGTTAATCAGTTCACCCATACTAGCATACCCAGCCTAGAACAAGGAGTTTCACATACATGTGGATGCCTTCAATTTCGCCATCGGAGCAACACTAGCACAAGTGGAAGCACACGGGTTGGAACACCTAGTTTTTCTTGTGAGTTGGCTACTTTCCAGAGTAGAGAGAAACTATAGCACTACCGAACACAAAGCGTTGGGGATGGTTTACTCTGTACATAAATTTGGGCATTATCTGCTAGCCACGTCATTCACCTTTTATGTGGATCACCAAGCCTTAATGTATTTGGTGAATAAGCTGATAATTCAAGGGAGAGTGAGAAGGTGGCTCCTATTGCTCCAAGAGTTCACATCTACTATCATCATCGACCAATTGTCAAGGATCTAGTCGGGTGAACCTGCAGAAGGGGGAGTGAACGAAGACTCTCTTGATGCACACTTATTCCAGATTGTAGTACTCCCTTCATGGTATGAAAAGATTGGAGAATACTTGTCTACATCTACATTCCTAAAGGAAATGTCACCAACAAAGAGAAGGAAGCTCGTATTGAAGGTTCAGACATCTCAGTTGATTAATGGCTTGTTGTACAAGATGGGGTCTGACCAGATCCTCCAAAGATGTGTCATAGAAGAGGAGATACCAGGTGTACTAAAAAAAGCACATGAGGGTTTGGCTGGTGGTCACATGAGCCCAGATTCTATGGCCAAAAAAATACTCTTGGTTGGCCTATGGTGGCCGACGATGCACAAAGACGCTCGAGAGTGGGTGTTAGGCTGCGACACCTACTAGAGGGTAGGGAAACCATTGAAGCAAGACTTTATGCCATTGTATCTGTCCCAACCTTAGGAGTTGTTCGAACATTAGGGGTTAGATTTTATTGAGCCATTGAAGATGAGTCAATTACATTGGTGTTGATACATTGTGGTTGCTATAGAATATATGATGAAATGGGTCGAGGCTCGAGAATTGCTAGATAACACAGCATAGAGTACGACATGATTCATTTACGAGCAGATAGTGACGAGGTACGGGATTCTGATCCATATTACAAGTGATTGTGGGGGACACTTTGTCAACCACATCATCTGACTAATGATGATAGAGTTTCGGATCTTTCACAACGTATCAAGTCTATACTACCCACAAGCCAACGGCCAAGCAGAGTCCACAAATAAGGTGTTGGTATCAATTATTCATAAGTCATGTGGCGTAGAGGAAGCTGATTGGGAGGAGAGACTACCAGCCATCATGTGGGCGTACCATACTATGTACAAGGTGACAACAGGGCACACACCCTTTCAATTGATGTACAGTCAAGAAGCGGTGGTACCGATGGAATACATGGTACCCAACCTAAGAATAGTTGTGGAGAACCAGCTGGGCAATATAGAAAGTTTGAAGGAACAATTGTACCAACTTAACAAATTGGATGAATGAAGGATAATGGCACAATGGGCAACAAGAATATGCACCAAAGAAGAAAATACCAGCATGACAAACATCTTTGTTGAATGAATTTTTGGCCAGGGTAGTTAGTTTTAAAATATAACAACCATAACAAAATCAAGTCGGGGAAGTTCAATCTTCGTTGGCTAGGACCGTTTAAAACTCGAGAGCTATGTGACAATGACTCTATAAAGCTTGAAAACCTGGATGGGTCACTGCTACCAAAAGCAATCAATGGATCAAAGTTGAAGTTATATCAGGAAAGAAAAGAGAAGAAGGACACCATAGTCATCAATATGCTCAGCTATGCTACCAAAGAAGACTAGCCCGTGTAGGAGGAGGCCCCGAGAGAGCAATAATGGGGCTTGGGAGGCCCTCGGTATGTAGTAGAGGGAGTCTAGGTAGAATTAGGCACAAACCAGATTATCGAAGAAAGATTGGTAGAGATGAAAGTAGAAGGGATAGCAGTTCCTCGGGTACATAATCACCTGACTAATGTAGTGTTCGAGACACCTGCACTCTAGTGACGAATGGGTGGACACTAGAATTACATCACCTTGTATGAAGGCATAAAGAGGGGGTACTTGGAAAAAGAGTTGGAAAAGGAGGCTCAGAAAGAAAAGGAATAATGTAAGAAGTGAAAGAATGAAGTGAGTGCCAACCTAAGGATACTAATGAAGAAGAAGATGAATGGGACGATGAACAATGGGAGGCTTACTTCGAGAAGATGACCCCTTGTTTGAAGATGGTGATAATGACGATGGACATGTTTGTGTCAAACGTGGATGGATACATAAAATATTTACTCAAGAAAATGCAAAGAGAGAGAAGGAAAGTGCTAAGGGTAAGGAAGATAGCAACGAAAGATGGACTCTGGAGAGTGATACCCAATCCAGTTAGGCCACCGATGGTGCAAGGAGAGGATGCTACATGGTACTAGTGATATGGAGGGAGGTACGTCAATGACAGTTTTAAAGGTACTAGTCTTGCTCCTTTGCTTGATAAGTGGTTTGATATACAATACATGGGAACCTGTTGCAAAGAGGAGTGCTATAAGATGCCCTTGCACACATGTAAATGGTCTTATGCATCTGAGTTAAAGGTTAGGGAAGGTGGGGGAGCAAGAGGAATGAAAAGAAAAGATGAAAAAGAAGAGAGAGGAGATGGGAAAATTTGGAAAAACTTAAAAACGGAGGAGAGAGAAGAAATGAAAAATCAAAAAATAAAGAAAAATCAAAGAGAGAGGAGAGAGAAAGAATGAAAAAGCAGAAAAATAGGAAATTAATAAAGGTAAAAATATTAAAAAGTGGAGAAAATATGAAAAGGAGAAAATGTAAAGGCATGAAGGAATTTAAAATAAAAATACAAAAAATCATATGCTGCCAAGTCTATACAAGGGAATTAATAGAGTACGATGAGGAACCCATTGCACATTGTACAACTAGGATAAAGGGAGTTCAGAAAAAAAATAAAGAACTCAAACATACATGCGAAGCAAGAAGGTAGTACGAGCAACTCGCTAGAGAGAAAAGGAGGAGAAAATAGTGACCATGACTCAACAACCAGGGGTAAACCATATGAACTGGCAACATCTTATGACATCAGTTGGATAGAGGAGGTCATACGAAAGATTGGAAAGCGAGGTGAAGGCATAAGTGGGTGAAGTTTGGCGAAGAAAAGGGAAGATTGGGAGAAGCACAAAGAGGAATCAAGGCAAGACAAAGCCATCGTACGACGTATCACACAGAATAAGGCATCCCAAAAGGACACATGGCAACATAAGTGCATAGTACGATGCCCCTAGGAAAATCAAAAGTAATTCACAAACCTAGAAATCATGCGGCATTTGCTATCTCTCCTCACCCATGTCGTACGACATTCTCCATTTCTTCAAATCGTATGGCATAACCTAGCAAGTTGTATCGGGTAGCATTCTCCAATTCTCCTAGTCATTTGGTATTCTTCAATCCCTCAAGTCATATGACATTCTACAAGTTTTCAAATTGCATGAACTCCATTGCCAGGTTGCAGCATACGACCTGACCAGAGCACTATAGTACAACATCACATAGTACGGAAACCCCAAATCAGCAAGCTACGACAAGTTTTCAATATTTAGTCTCCTCACAAAATATGGCAATTACCCTAATTCGACAATTACAACAACTGTCAAGTGGAAGGAAATAAAGTAGATTCCAATTGCCAAGAAGACATCAAAATGGACAAAGGAAAGAAAGTAATATCATACAAGCCGAAGGTGGCATCAACAACGAAGAAAAATATGAGTATAGAAGCCGATGCCATGACCTGGGAAAGTTTAATTGGAAATGAGTGTAAGCAGTGGTGACAAAGCGTAGTTGATGATCATACCCTGAAGATCACGTTGAGACATGCTTGTGTGGACAAGGTAGTGCCCGTACCATTCTTTGATTCCCAAGAATTTGAGCCTTGGCTGAAGGCTATGGTGGACAACTATTGTTGGCATTCACACAAATCTATTATAGATTACAGGGGTTTTCCAGTGACAGTCTCTTTCTGGGCACAAGATTTCTAGAGGGTGTTTGGAATTCTAGCCACAGGAGCGGGAGTCAAAAAACTAGGAAATATGACTCAGCAGCATAAGAAAATCCTCATCAAACAAGTTTGCTGGAATGATTTGACATCTGAGGAGAGGGACAGTATATGGAATGCAAGCAATAGGGGGCTTCGTAAGAACTACCTGGCGACTGTCGAATGGAAATTCCTATTGGATTTAATAAAATGTCGATTAACAATAGCCAATCGAGCATTAGACGTCACCATTTGGATGGTGAACTATATGGTGGGGCCGAGTCTTGGAAAAGTATACAATTGGGGATGACTACTCTTGGAGCATATGAGGGAATTCTTATTGCAGTGACACAAGGCATTCTACATGACACATCACGCAATTGCCTTGTTCCTAGATTTCATTCACACACAGGTGTCAGAAGGTAGATGGGGTCAGTTTTAGCCTCTCACCCATCTAGACCTAGGGTTGCTGACAACATTTTACTGGACGGGGTTAGAATTGAAGCAAGTTGGTGAAGGCCTTGTGGTAGGAAAGAAGATGAAACACAAGGAGGCATCGGTGGAAGAGGAAACATCAATGGAAGAAACATCTGAGCAGAGTGAGGAAGAAGGAGAAAAGGAACCCATTGAGTTATCCTCCTCAACATCGGCTACCAATTCACCAACCGTCAAGGAAGTGTCTGTGGCTATAGGCGGGTAGGCAGGGATGGAAGTAGAAGAAACATTGACACCACCATTCTAGCCGATGGGATTCACTCTGCCACCACCACTAGTGAGTGTGGAGAGTTCACCGACAGTGACTTTCACCCTTCCAATATCACCCATTGGCGTCAAGCAAACATTGACAGTAGCAGCTTTAGTACCCGATGCATTGCCAGGTTGGGTGTCGTTTGCTGCCACGCTACCAAGATTGACAGCCACTGTACCGAGTTTGGCAGCTTCAGGAGACATAGGGCTACCGTTAGGATTCCTTGCCACACTGCCAACAGTTTCAATGGAGCCATTTCCAGGAGGTGATGTATTTCTAGAATCGGCAACTTCAATAGAGATATTTCTAGACTCGATCGTGGGAGATGAATTACTAGGTTTGGCAACTTCAGGGGTCACACTACCGGCAACCTCATAGGTTACATCGTCATCCGTCCTAGTCGCATCGCCAATAATACCAGTAACAGGGACATGGGGAACAATCACAATGTAAGAGCAGGCTTCCCCTATCACACCGCCAAGAGCACCAAGGGTGGCTCAGATTGATGATTGACTGTGGGTTCGTGGGCTTCCCATTGGAGGTGGTTGAGCAACCTGTCGAGAGCCCTTCAGAAGGGTTGGTCAACGGTACAAATGAGGGAAGCCCAGTTATTTAGACTCGAAAGAGTGAGATGGCTAGGCTCACCGAAGAGACGCGTGAGCAACCCACAATAAGAGAAACATAGCCAATGGCAGTGGTCCAGGAGCTGGAGGGACAAATAGTGAGGGAGACCCCTAAGGGGGACACGGAGCCTCCCTTAGCACCTAGAGAGGAGGAGGATGAGGAAAATGATTCCACGGGGTCTGGTGGGTTTGTAGTTGAGATGTCGCAATTGGATCCATCAGATCCAGTAGGGACCATGTAGCGCTATGTAGAGGAACTTGAGCACATGGGGAAATTGATGATCTTGGTAGGATAGGTCTCTCAGGAACTCAAGGTCGTTCAATCTCCCCTAGTGGGCCAAGAAGTGCAGTGCATTCGCAAATTCATGCAGATGGTGTGCGAGTCAAAATTTACCCGTATATTCATCAGTTAGGGATGGTTGGCAGGCGAGACTCCAACAATGCTTAGGGCATGGCGCAGTAAACCACCAAGGTTGGCGAGAAGGGACGTTGGGGTTCTAGAGAGTCTCTATTATATTGAGCTAGCCTTCCATGATGTTTTCTATATCATGAAGCAACAAGTGTTGTCCACTGAGATCGCAGTGGCATGAAAGGTAGAGGCATATGGACTTTTACAGAAGATCAAGGATGAGTCAGCCACCGCAATGAAGAACCTCCAAACTAAATTGGTAGAGTAGACTCGGATAGCCAGTCACAGAGGAACCCGAGTAGTAGCCTTGGAGGCCAAGGTGACCACTTTGGAGGAGGCATGCCAAAGGGAGCAAGCATGGGAGCAGAAAGTGAAGGAGTTAGAGGAGCAGTTGGCCAAAAGGAGTACAGAGGCAAACAAGTCCAAAAGCCAATTGATGGAGGTGACTCGTAGAGTTAAGCTGCTAGGGAGAGGGAGATACTCACCAACCGCCAGCTCCACATGCGTATAGAGGAAGTGAGGTGATTATGCGCATGACACTCACCGACAGCTACCCGGACATCGTCAGTACATCCAGGGATGTCCTCACTTCCCTCCCCCCTTCTCATTAGATTTACATGCTATATCATTCCCTTTTGGGTTGTCATGTCGTCTAGAAGACGACTTCTTTTGTGGGGGGGATGATGTAATCCATAGTTGTCTTTACTTTTGTTGTAAACTGTAGTTGGACATAGTGTAGTTTGGTTATGTTAATAAAACTATAGTTGTAGTAGGAATAATTAATGTAATAAATGTCGTGTATTAAGTCTCGATTAGTGGTAACAGGTTGTTATGAAACGTCATGATGATTGGTTTCTCAACCACCGCCAAGCATTATATCTACTCAGTTTCTATTGTTGGGAACATGTTATGATGATCATGGTTGATTGTACTGTTGATATATCTATTGTTACAGTATATGGTGATATTTATTGGAAATGAATAGAAGCATCTCATATTTCAAGCATATTATGTTTCTCAATCTGTTGTTCTATTCCTTGTTCTATATATAGTCTAGTTTACTTCCGTAGTATGTAGTACGTTGAATTACACTCAGTGAAGTAAACATTTTCTTTGAAAAATGTGTTACAAAGTGTGTTTCTTAGTGTTGTGACTGAGAAAACTGAATTAAAATGCTCTATTTTTTGCTTCTACAACTCAAAAACATGAAAGAACTACTTGAAAAATGAAGCCTAAGAGTCCTATATCTCATCCCAAGCATGGGAGACCATATAGGAACTAAAATTGACTAAGTTCTCATGCTTAAAAATAGGGAAACCTGTTTTACATGCCCAAGAAGTCTTCTTGCTTGACTTGGTCTCCCTTGGCTCAAAAAAATGTGCTCCAGATGATGATGAGGCTCCTAGATAATTTCAAGGTGCTTGAACTACCCCAAGATGCTTTCAAACTACCCACAAGAAGCTCAAAGTGTTGTCCTTGCCATCATTTTTGTCTTTACTGTTCAAAATTTTCCCCTATATACTTGTGTGTTGTCCCTTAACTGCCCATAAAAGACCCCAAACTGCCCAACCACCTTCATGAATGCCAAAACTACCTCCTTAACTAGGTCAACTTGTTGTCCTTGTCATCCTTGCAAGAGATCTTAAAGTTCTTGGTCGTGCAAAACCAAAAATCCTACTTTTGAGGGTTCAAAACTGCTCCAAACTGGATGCTTTTGGCTCTAACTTTCACCCAACTCCTAGTTATACCCATGTAGCCTATTAAATAGGTTGAAAATGACTGAAAACACCTCTAAAAATTCCTTTAGGCCTCTCAACCTTTCTATTGACTTGGTTTCACACTAATGCATTTAGGACTACCTTCATATGAGATTACCATACCACTTATTTCAATGGAGCACACCATTACATAAGAAAATTTGCTCATTGCTTCCTGATTTGTTAAGATTGTCACTCTTGTTCACCATCCATTTGAAATGCCAAGGTTCACTAGTCATCAGTTTAGTGACTACACTGAAGGTCTTTACTCATGATTTGTAACCTATAACTATTATCATATACTCAACACAACCTCCTTTACCTTCAATTGGTTATTACTTTCAGTTTAAAGTCTATTGGAAACCCCATTTTTGAATTTTGTATCCTTGCATTAATTAATACACGGTTTACAAAATATCTTCATATAACATTATGATGTTCCCCACTATCACAGGAGGTCATTTGTTTTTAGGTTTTTTCTTTAAGACGGTTTAACATTGCACCTTTTTCTACTACAGTCATGACTTAGTAACCACTTCATATATACCCCCTTTATTTTCAATTGTCAGAGGACACTTACATGAGAACTTACTCAATCAACTCAGACCCCAGGATTGAGCATCTAAATACTGCACATGTTTGGTTATCAAAAGGATTTTGTATTATCACTGTACAAGGATCTTTGGACTGCCTCTTTTGCAAGATTATCTCTGACATCACTTTGCTTGGTCTTCATCATGCCTTCTTCTCATAGAACCTTTTCCCACTGTACTCCTAAGGTTTGCTCTTCAACTTGTACCCCTATCACATACTCACCATCTTGGCAAGTAAAGGACAATGACAACTTCAATGCAAGTTGTAATGAGGATAGAACAAAGAAAATCTCATGAGCATATGACTTATACCCTTGATACTAAGACATGGACCAAAGAAAGTGAAACTATAACTTATTACCCTCATACTTTGTCCTTTACTCGCTGTCATTTAGGTCTATAGGCTACCTTTTCTCTTGAATGTATTAGGTTCACATAGCTAAAATACCACAAAATTCTTGAAGCCTCCCATGATGCTACTGTCATTATGATTATTGTTTATCATTGTCCCTTGAAAGAAAGGTTACTTTCTTTTAAACTCATACAAATATCATACAAGTCTCTTTGTTCGTCAGAAGACCTGGAGAGTAATCAGAAGGGGTATGATACTATTATTAGACCCTGAATTTCCCTATCTTCTTGAAGATTGAAATCAACACTCCTCTAATGCAAAGGGGTAAAAGCACAAAGTTGTGTCACACTTTCAGCCAACTCATCAACACAACTGAATTTAAGTATTTCTAACTAAAAATCAATTTTGGTCAAACATATTATCTAGTAAGATTCATTCTATCTAAGTTAGATACTTCAACAACTTTTTCAACTAAAATTGTTGGCTAAAAATATATGGAGCACCACTTTGAGTCAAATTTACCAAAAAATAAAATTATTTGAAAAACTCGAAGTTTCAATAACTCTTGCTAATGTAAATAACATTTTTTTTTAAATATAAAAAATACCCTTTTGTAGATCCATAAGTGTAGTTTTCAAACATGTTTTTATTTTAATGGTTTAATTATTATTTATATTTTATTTTTTATTTTTACTAAAAGTAGGTTATCAGCACAAAATATTAGGTTGATTACCATGGCAAGGAAAAATACTAAAACTTATTAAAAAAATTGAAAAAACTATGACGCACTAGATAAAAGAATCTATTTCAAGATGGTATATTTTTTTTTCCATTTTAGATAAATATTTAATATGAAAGTTGACGCCCGATGGAAACAGCTATTTTTTGATTCACGCACATTCTAATATTTATTTAAAAATATATATTTATCAAAATTGGAAAAAAAAGATATCCATGCACTAAAGTTTCAAGTTATAATACACACAAAAAAATTGAAAGAAAAAAATAAAATTTATTATAAAAAGTTTGACATCTCATGCAACTTCATTTTTCAGCATTTTATCAGCAACTAAATTATAGTGTTAATTTTTTAATTTTTTTTTTAAATACAAACATAAAATATACTAAAAAATACATATTTTACTAGTTTACATCATTTCAAAATTCAAAACATATATGCCACTTTTTACTAATTCAAGTTTAAATTTGGATCAGCGTTGGTTGTTTCATTTATAAAGTGTGACACAGCTTTGTGCTTTTACTGAAAGGATAAAAGGACAGAAAGATAAATCTAAAACAAATTTTCAACATCCTCTAGAACTCTTGCAATTGATGCAAAATAGTTACCCACCTTTGATAGTAGAACATAGGTTGCAACATTTTTAAGATCCATATCTAAAAGGAGAGTTGTTGCAATTGATCTCAAAAATGCTAAAAATCTTGCTACCACCATATCCTGACTGTGATTTGCAACCTTTTCATATATATTTCATCATTTGTACCTCGATCTTTTAGCACTTTGATCCAACTCCCATAGACACCCATTTACTTTCATTTACACCAATGTTCAACCATTTCAAATTTTGAACCCAAGTTTCTATCATGTAGATACCTTCTTAATGCTTTAGGAGGACACTATAACATGCTGCTATTGGCATTCCGAAAATATAATGATAGAGCCACCTCTCTTTTGAAAACAATTACACATTAGATGACAATCATCTAAAAATATAATGATAGAGCCACCTCTCTTTTGAAAACAATTACACATTGGATGACAATCATATCATTATTATGCATTCAAAATATTTTATTCTCATTTATACCACTTCCTATAGTAGATTGCTCTCTATGGTGTTGTTGAATAATCCATTGTGCAAAACCATCAATCTTTTAAGTAATCTTTTCTAACTATGTCAACATTTCTCACTCATGTTATTTTAGCCTTGACTGGCTAAATCTCCAAGCACAGACTACTATCTCTTTCAACATCATTATAGACTGTCCTTGAAATGTGTTTCCCTAATGCTACTTTTATCTTACATGACTATCATTCATTAATGATACTGTCCCTTGGATGACTATTCTAGAGGTTCTTATCTCAAGGTGACTATACTTCTTTTCTTTGCCAGTCCATTGCCCATTTACGCATTTGAGTTTGTGATGACTGTGTTTTTTCCTTTATTAGACTGTATTCTTGTGAAATTTCCATTTGACAATATTCACAACCCTCTAACAAACCCTTTTCGAATAAGTGATGACCATGGCAATGAGATGAAGGATTGTGATATCAACAAATTTTTCTTTGACACATGATTCCAGTTCACTGCTCTTTCTTTCATACTATTCTTTCTAGATGATTATATCTCATTACACTCAATCCAACAAGTGCATAGTGTATCTATATCTTTTTGAGATGCCTCATGAATCTGAGAATGAAACTTGCCTATCTCAGTATGCATGCCAATCTACCAGATAGCTCTACATCTACCATTCACAATGGTTGTCCCTGCAAAAGTCATGTATTCCTTCCCTACAACTCTAATATGCATTACTCTTCGCACATGACAATGCATTTCCCCCTACATGATAGCATTTAAACCAATAGTTCTCTCAAAAATTTTAAAAAAAATGAGTTTCTTCTTTTGTGTTATCAGTAATGTGTTCCAATAAAATCAAGGTGTAGCCCACAGTTTGTATGAAATGTATCCTATACCAGGCTTGAAAATAATTCACACACAAACCTCTGAATACTTCAACAAAGACTAAATCCTTAAAAATTTAAGGCACTTTTTTAGGCATACCTGGCAGAATATGTAAAGAAGAAGCTAGGTCTTGCAAAGTGGATGAGAAACATGAATCCCCCTGTATTTTTGAAAAATATTCAACCTCCCAACAATCCGCCATCTCTTCTACTTGGTCTTTGCAACGTGAGTGAATAATAAGTGGCTCCATAAAGACCTCCAGCACCATTGCAATGTGGGTGAAACCAGAGCAGCAAGGTCCTTTCACGCCAAAATGAAAGCACCTTCAATGCCAATGAATAGAAAACCTTAGGTTTTTGCTGCTATGTGGTTGTAGTTTGACTCCCTCCAAAACCATAGCATTTATTCTTCTTTCCTTCTAACCTTTACTTTGGAGATGGAAAATCCCCTTTTCATTTTGGCAAAATAGCATTAAACTTTCTCTTTTGCCCCTTTTATCTCACTAAGAAAACCAAAGGTTTGGGATAAAAAATAAAAAATAAGAATTTAACTTATAAAAACCCCCCTATAGCCTTTCTAGTGACTATTTTTCCACGACATGACAAAAATATCAACAATAATATAATATAATATTAGTATAGTATAATATAATATAATATAATATATAATACATAATATAATATTACTATAATATAATCTAATCTAATCTAATATTAATACTTTTTTGATTTATTTTTAAAAATTTCATTATTTAGAAATCTACAAATTCATTCCATCTAATAATAGGAGACATGGAAAATATAATAATGCTTATGTAACTATTATAAAAGAGATCTTTTATAAATATTTTTAGTGCATGATGAACCTCAGGTCCTCAATAATTTCCCCACATTGAACTATATCAGAAGTGGAGATTAAATCTCAATTAGTGCTCAAGAATTTCTCAAACCCTTCATATCATTCACCTCTACCCCAAACCTATATAGACTCAAAGCCATCTTAATAGCAATCCTACCTCTTGCAACAATGCCAACATCTAGAAAATTACCCATAACACTACACCTGGGCGAAATAGAGATGCCTTCCAAAGTAGACATAACTGTGTCTTTGTTGGTCGGAGCAACTAGGTGTCTAAAAATACAAATTCCCCATTGGTGGGATCCAATCACCTGTACAATTTTCATACAAAAATGATCATATTTCATTCCATTGTGGACATGACCACCCTCTCGGAATGAGGGACCAATGTGTTGGAAAAATGAGTAAAGTTATCTATTTGTTGTCATTGATGTCACCATGTTGGTAGTATGTTGGCAGTTGGGTCCAGTACTCTCATACCGGTGCTTATCCCCTCCGAATGTTGATCTAGTATTTTTGGTTGCCCATCTGGTATTCTAGTCCGCACTTCTCCGCAGTTGACTATTTTTTGTTGCAGTTTTGGGAAACTACTAATGGATGATAAAGGCATGCATGATCAAGTTATTTCATGTTCTTGTGCTCATACGATAAAGTGACATTATTTTGTTGATTGTGTTGAAGACTATTCTTGGCCGACTTGTTAAGATAATTTTGACATGATATGAAAACTTATGTGCAATCTACTTCTTGGTATGAGCCGTCATGATGTAATGTACTAATGGTTAAAGCATTTTTAAAATACTTTGTGCAGCCGACAGTTGATATCCTTTATAAATAAATTGCATCTAATTTTGGCCAACCTAATTAGTGCTTGCGATGGAGATCAGATATATAAGTATATGGAAAACAGATTTTGTGATAGAGACAGAGGTGTGTGAATTTGTGTGTGTGCAAGTGTATGTGTGGAACTGCGATGAGTTTGTAGGAAAGTGACAGAAGAAATAGTGAAGAAGCAATGAATGTGAAGGTGTGATCAGAAAGGCAGCAGTTGTAAGCATATCTGAAACTGTATCAGCACATAATAGGTGCATCTTTCTAGTTCATCTTGGGTTGTAAAGCCTTACTTTATTTTGTATAATCATTTTGTAGGCAATGAGCCTCTTGTTGGACAATGAGTCCCTTTTGTAGGTAGTAAGCCTTTATACTTGGATAGTGAGTCCTTTTGGCAGTGAACCTCTTTTAAAATACTATATAGTGTGAGTTAACCCTCACCGTGGTTTTTCCCTTATTGGGTTTTCCACGTAAAAATCCGGTGTTCATTGTGTTGATTTATTTTTGTTATATATGTTTCATGATCATATTTATTAATAGAATAGTGTGGTTGAAGATTTGATAAGTGATAAAGTTTTAAGTTTGAATTTGTGTGACAACTGATTCACCTCCCACCTCTCAGTTGTCCTGTGCCTGTTTAACAATTGGTATCAGAGTTTTTGGTTCCTCTGGTAAAGCCTAATAGCTTGAGGAAGATCCTGAAGATGGAGATAA
>VDFB02344457.1:0-19438 GCA_007258455.2 Sequoia sempervirens | reverse complement strand
CCTCAAGTGCATGAAGGGACACTTTCAGCACTTGTTTAAGAGCAAAACCATAGCCCATTCTAATGCAGGAATGAAAGACATAGCAAATGAATTTAGTTGTTTGTATGTTAAAGAAGTCGTGAGGTCAAAATAATTGTCACAATAATGATTTGTTTTAAGCACACTCCAACTTGTGCTCTTTGTAATTCCCCAAGTTGAAGGAAGGAAGAGAAGTAATCAATTGACACTTCCAATAGTTTTCCTTGCACCAAGGTTTCCAATATACATTTTCTTGTATCTGTATTTGGACTCTGCTGTTTTATTCTTATATTATCCCAGTAACAAATATGCAATAAACCCAGTGTTCCACGGGCATGGGGGATGGGGAAACGGGGGGACGCGGAAACGCGTTTCGGAGACGGGGGGACAAAGGGCCTAAGTTTGGGGACGGCAGGGAGACGGCGGGGGGACGGCGGCGACGGGGTGGTGGGGTGGTGGTGCTGATATAGTTATAAATATACTTATAGTACTTGAAAAACTAGTTTTGAAAGGATGTATAACAGTATAATAGTATAAGAATTACATTTCAAATGAAACTATAGGAAATTACTCAAATTACTAATTAGTAAAATTATAACATAGCAAAATTTGAAATACTAAATCTAAATACGAAGATATCTTGAATGCTAATTGCTAAATAAAATTTGACAAATGAAATTGTTTTTGTAAAATTGAAGGTAACTAGTGGAGAGTACCTAGAAAATCAAATGAATTCAATGGGAGTTTGTGGGCAATGCCCTTAATGGGTTTGAGGGTTAGCGCCCTTAGTGGGGTCAAGAGGCAGTGCCCCTTGCGGGGGTCTGGGGGCAACGCCTCAGCCGTCAAGGGGGAGGCCCCTCAGGGGGGTCTCGGGGCAGCCCCAAAGGGGGTCAAGTGGGCAGCGCCCCCAGTGGGGTCAAGGGGCAACGCCCCTTGCGGGGGTCTGGGGGCAGCGCCCCCAGCGGGGTCGAGGGGCAGCGCCCCTCGCAGGGTCCTGGGGCAGCGCCCAAATTAAGACCTCCAAAACAACACAAACCTTCATGGTGTACATCATTTTGCATTAACAATAAAACCCAAATTAAGACCATCAAAGCCACACAAACCTTCATGGAACACATCTCCCAGTCTCCTAGGAAACTCCTGGGCGTCTCCTAGGAAACTCCTGGGCGTCTCCCAAGGAGACTTGGAGACTTGGAGACGTCTCCTAAGGAAACTTGGAGACGTCTCCCCGTCTCCCCGTCTCCAGCGGAGCACCGGCGGCGGTGGCGGGACGGCGGGAGACACCAAGTACCCGTCCCCCCGTCCCCGAAACGTCCCCGTTTCGGAAACGCGCCATTTTTGGGGGGAAACGCGTCCCCGTGGAACACTGTAGCATAAAACTATAAAACTAACACGGAATTACAGATAAAGAAAATTGTTGACACAATACTAACACAGATATTTCCCAAAAAATGAAATTGAATAATGATGCACTGCAGAAACACTATATGCTTAAAAGGGTATGAGCCAGGGAGCTCCCCAGAAAATAGTTCATGAGGCACAATACATGCTGAGAGTTTTACAAAAGGGTTATCAATCTCAAGGGGTTTTGTTGTGGAGAAAAGTTAATAGTTAAGTGTGTCTGTGCCAGAAGGGTAATAGGATGAATGATCTCTGTGCTTCAGCAAACAGAACATCACCCAGATGCAATGAGTGCAACATGCCCTATTTCAGCATATTAGATACAGATTTTGTAAAAACCTACTCATGAAAGCTGGGTGATGAAGATAGATTCAATATTAAAATGTACATGATTCCCAAAAAAGTGATAGTACAAAACAATGCACCGAAAAAACACTACATTCTTAACAAAAACTAATTATGATTAATTTTAGGAATTTTTTAACAAATTTACAAGCAATGCACCCACATAGATACACCAGAAAACTAGTTAAGTCCACTCTGAAACTATAAAATAAAATTAAAAAACTGCAGTAAAAAAACATGCAATAAGTCTTAAAAACAGTGCAAAAGTAAAAAATTCTTCAAGTACATACCCGCAGGACTTGAAAGCATTCCAACAGCAGTAGGGGATTCTTCAATCATTGCTACAGCTTCTTCATCAGGATTATCATAAGCTCCTGCATCATCTGTATCCGGTTGGTTGTTGAACATGATGTGCTCCTCACAACCCTCTAGAATTTCTGCCATTTCATAATTTATTTTAAAATCGACAAAATGATAAAATAGTAATAAGGCTATCAAAACACCTAATTGACATCTGAAATACATTACTTCCAGCATTTCCAAATTTCACCAAATGAAACAGATGCTTAATCTGTTCATCATAGAAAATGCCTGATAAATGATACAATCTTTTCACTTTTTCTATTTACTAAAAGCCCTTACTTGAATAGGAAACAACATTAAAAAAAATTACATCATAACTTTTTTCCAACATATTTGTTTTTGTCACCCCTATATACATATATGAAAAATGAAATACATAAAAACCAATATCTCTAACTCTAAGGAATTTATATCTTGATCCAAATTCCCAGATTAGAATGGAAATGACATAGACCCAAGCTGTGTATTTAATTTTCTTTTGTATTTCTTTGCTTTTGTTCTTCCCCTTTGTGGGGCTTTACTAGGTTTCTCTTCCTAGAACTTTCTATTGTAAACTGTTGTACTCTTGTGTCCCAATAATCTGTCAACATTAATATAATTTACTTATTTCTCTCTCTTCAACACTTATACAAATAAAATATATCAAATAAATACTAATGTCAACAATTTACAAGTGACATGATCATCTCTTAAGTGTTTCACACCACTCCTTTATTTAGTTAAACAGATCTAGTTGAACACAAGTTATTTGGATGGGAATTTAAAAGAAAGGATAAATATACAAATAGTTGCATTGACTCCATCAAACAAATATCATGTGCATGTGTAATAGCCTATGTCCAAAATTCAAGTCTATAATTTGGATCCACCAATTAGAACATTAAAAAACCACAATAATTCTCCACCAATAGAAATGAGGGTGGTGTAGAGGGTTAATTAAGAAGAAAATGGTATGCCTCCAAAACTCAGGTGGGTAAATTTAGACTCAAAGTATAATGTGTACTAGGCAGGAGCATGAGGAATTATACAAGAGTCAAGACGATTGTGGGAAATCCCATATGGTACTTGAAAGACTTGGGATACAATCTGAGACAAATGGAATATGACATGATCTAAGGTTGAAGAAGAGATGAATTTTGACTCAATGCGGATCAATATGGACTCCAAATTCCTACCATTTACCTTAAAATGAAAGGTATTAATGTTAAGGATAATTGAAGATTAAAGAATTTAGTTATGGAGCTTAAGGACTCTGCATGACACGTTTATCATTTCAAGAATTTTCATTACCCCCATGACCATATTTGGGTGGCAAATCACTTGGCCAACAAAGTCTCAACATTTCAAGCAATCACTACAATGATAAAACAGCATCAAAGAGCTATGGAACTAAACTTCTATGTCTACTTAGAGGGTCTCACGAATGTTGTGATGCAAGATGATTGAAAAGCTTAAGTTGAGAAGGGATAATCAAAAATTGAGGACCCTTAGGTACTCTCCCAATGGAGAAGGGAGAGAAATGAGTGATAGCAAACCAATGATTTTGGCCAAGCCAAAATCAAGGCTCCTTAACCAACATGGGAAGGAGATTAGGGAGCTCAACCAGTATGTTTTCCAAAATCATTCCATAAGTATTATTTAGAATAAAAAAAAAAAAAAAGTATTCAACATATTCTGTATTAAATTCATAAAAACATTTAATGGAGACTGAAGGTTATTATAATCCTAAGTTTATAGTAGGACACTACAACATCAAAGTTGTTAAACCTACACACGAGGAAACACAAATGGTTGGATCAATCTTAATAATCATAGAGGCTTCCTCTTCAATATTGGTTACATCAGTCTAATTGCCATTACTCATGACACCCCTCTAAAATTAAGTAGACGAGAGCCACAAGGTTTAGAAATCCCAATATTGCAATTTACAAAGATTTCAAGGCATGTGATTCTTGGTAAAGGGCAAGGCTTATGCTACCATTGTGGTCCTCCCAATGAGAACCATGGTGACCTTGCTATCTTATATCTACCAGTTACGAGCAACCCACTCAAAAAATTACTATTATTAGTACCACTCTGCCAGCTACTAATCTCTGGTTTTCTCTAAAAAAATCCTTGCAGTGTTCCCAATGCAAAAGGATTCCAAATTTCTATACTGAGCAAAAAGTTAAAAGATGTTACGGAAGTAGAAAGGTCAAATAAAGAGCAATTTGGGAATCTCTTCCATTGTCTGAAAAAGGTCTATGAAATGATAAAAAACAATGGCTTGGATCAAGAAAGTACAGAGACAAAACCATGATTACCGAGTCACAACAAATTTTTAAGATAAACAGAATTCATTGAAAAGAGAATTGAAGAGTTGTGTGGTTACAAAAAGAATACAGAAACACAATTTTTTTCCAATCATAAACAGTAATCGATGGGAAAAGATATTGTACTGATAATAAAATATCTACTCTCAGATAACTTTTCATGCATAATGATAAAAGTTTATGCAAAAAGAGGATTTGATGAAGAAACCTAGAGCAAACTACATTGAAATTTCAAAGTTTTCCTTAGAATGTGAAAATGGCTTTTCTGTACGATCAGCTCCAATAGAAGAGGTCAGAGCTGCTATCTCTGGGAGCTGAAAAAGCCCATAGTCAGAATGGCTTCCAAGCAGGTATTCCATAAGTGTTCGACATATAGGGGGACAACATGTGGTCCTATGTGGTAGAAAAATCTAGGAGGAAGAGACCAATCTTGAAAGAATGGAGTTTCATATTTTTTGCTTCAAAAAACTCAAACAGAAGTCAGTTTGTTGATGCTTTCTGCTCCCCTACTTTCAATACATTTGGTAATATAGTCACCCAAAGTAATGGAAATCAGACTAAAAAATTACAGGATTAAATTGGGAGGCATCGCCACAAATACCCAGATCCCCATCCCCTGCAGCTCCCAAGACACAAGAACAGCAAGCAATGTCTCCTGGCCACCCCTGCCTCATGGATTTTGCAGACACATCCCCAGAAATGCCTCTTTATGAAGCCTTCATGGACATCCACACATCCCCCTTTTATGCATTTAAGAGAAGAGTATAGGGAAGCCCATAAGTTCCCCTTATCAAACACTACGCTAGCCCTATATCTAATCCACCCATCCATTTGCAACTCACAATTACCACAATCAATTTGCATTTTGCACTTGCAACTGTGAAGAAGGAAAGAAGAGGAGGCATAGTTGTGTAGGAGGTCTAGTTGTTTAAAGTTGTATAATTGTATTAGTATATCAACAATCTTATTATTATGCCAATTGTTGTACAGTTTGTCATCTCATAACTTTAGACTCTTTAATCAAAATAATAACCATAGTTACCAGGTTTGAAATTTTCAAATTCATTGAAGAGTTCAAAATAACTGGAAATCTGAAATTTTCAAAAATTAAAAAGGTAAAACTTCTATAGAAATAGACAAATCCAGGAACTCCAAAAACCCAGATCCACTAGGATTTGAACCAACTTTGGCCCACTTTGGTAACTATTAAAAGAATAAACGATTTTTTTTTATTACTGCTATACTTGAATCAGAACGTTGAACAGTGAATCTTGAATTTGATGCATTATGTGAAAGCCTAATCTTGAATCTTCATGTCATATACATACTATTGTCCCCAAAAACAGGCCACATGAACTGCCATCCTTGAAAGTTGAAACCCATCCTGTTGCCTGCTGTCCCTTGTCATCTTCATCCCAAAAATGCAATAAAACATAGAAAAAGTGTCTTCCAAAGATTATCTCAAAAGAACACAGTTTTTTCACAGACTATCCGAGACAATGGGAAGATTTTCAAGGATGGCAGGGACTGAAGGGGGATAGCAGTTAAAATAGTATATAATGATAAATTTTTGAAAAATTAATTACAAAAAATAGTAAAAGAAAATTGAAATTCTCATTTGTGTGAAAAAATTGATAATTGATCCAAAATTCTGAATATACATATTATATATTATTCAATTTCATGAAGTCTGCAATACAAAGTACAATGGGCCAATGCTAATCAAACTTATTGTCTAATACAGATGTGGCATACTCCTCATCACTAGAACTATAGACGCGTCTAACTCCTACAAGTAGCACCGACCAACCCTATATGTGTAGCTTGCTCCTCATCAATCTGCATTGGCTACTCTAGATCTACATCCCACCATGCTGCTGGATCTCCTTGTACTCAAACATTTTGTGATCCATGAGACACAGGGCACTATGTACAGCCACAAGCTTCTCTGCTATCCTAAAGGTAAGCCTAATCCTATTGGCAGAATGGTGCGTTGTATGTAGACTCACTCAACAATAGAGGACCCAAACCCCGTGCGTGTAGCTTGCTCCTCATCAATCTGCATTGGCTACTCTAGATCTACATCCCACCATGCTGCTGGATCTCCTTGTACTCAAACATTTTGTGATCCATGAGACACAGGGCACTATGTACAGCCACAAGCTTCTCTGCTATCCTAAAGGTAAGCCTAATCCTATTGGCAGAATGGCAAAAGTTGTATGTAGACTAGTTCCACTCAACAATAGAGGAATAACAAACCCATGATAGCAGATCAAACGTCAATAATGCTTACTGGTGATGGGGGCCCATACAATTACAACCAACTAAATGGGTTTACAAGTGCCAAAGTCTCACTATCTAGCTTTGCCAAGTGGCCCTAAGTTCAACAAATTTGGTCCACTAATTTTAAATCTATGAGATATTCATGAAAGGCTTTCTTCACCTCCGTGTCATTGTTGGGGAGAACTCTACCATGCCTCTACACAAACCACTTTGGGTTCAACGAATAAGCAACATAGTTAATAATAATTTACACATTTAATTTTGGTGTAACAAAGTTATCTATGTTGTCCTTGCAAATGCGTGGTGGGTAGGTTATGCTGCAAAGATGCCAAATCTTCAAACCCTTGCCACCCACATTTTGCATTAGCCTTATAATGCTTGTAAGTGTGAGCACAATTGGAACATTAGAGACCATTCACACATAGAAGCACAAGAAGTTAACTCAAAAGCATCTAAATGACCTTGTTTTTGCATAGTACAATCTGCATCCACATACCAAAAAGGTGGATAGACAAGAAAGTGACAGAAACACATGAAGCAATTGACCTCGATGACATCAACCCACATTTAGATTGGACTGCCATGGATGTGTAGACCTTATTTTATGTAATGAGATTGTAGTTTTTGAGAAGGAAGCAACTGAATGGGAAACAAATTAAGCAGCACAAGCAGAGACAAAAGTGTTAATAGGGATTTCCTTGGATGATCATGATATGCCTAAGGATGATAGTGTTCCTCAACAAGAATCATTATCATTCAATTTGAGGGCACTGACATAGCCACTTAGAAGGGTTAGTCAATGATTAAATTAGAAAAATATTTATATGGTTTTGTAATTTATAATCATGACATTATAAATGAGAGAAAATCTACTCATGAGTTCTCTAAAATTTTGCAGGATTTTGTCAAGTCTCAACATCGAGTCAAATTTTAGACTTACCAACATTTTGCTAAGTCCAAGTTTTTGATCCATGCATAAACACACCCTCAATTTTCATGCATGCTTCTTAATCATTGCACACCTAATTCTCTCATTATACCTGCTAGATTAATTTCCAGCTTTATTTAATTTTCCTGCATTTTTAATTTCATCTTAAATCATCTCTTCACTATGTTGTTATTCTCTATTTGAATATTATTTAGATGTTTCTCTTTTCATATCTCTAGTGCTTCAACCCTATTGTCATACATTCTTAACCTTTTTGTCCTCCTGGCTGTCCTAAAACTTCATGGTTCAGCGCCCAAAAAAAATTAATATTTAATTAAATAACTTAAAATTTTCCTTAACATTCACCTTAGATTTCCATGTCTTCCTTCGCATTGTATGCACCTTTTAATAAGCTAATCCTCCAATTCTTTGTAGCATTTGTTCTTATCTAACGATGGATAAAGGAGTGAAATTCAAAATGTTAATCAAAACAAATTACATAGTTTTTTCCACAAGCTCTTCATTTCAATATATTAGAGAGTTTACCCTTCAAAACATCTCACATTAACATTGAGAGATAAATAGAATAATTTGCACTAAACTACATGAAATCTTGGTTCTCCAATAAATATTAAAATTTAAATAGAAGAACTTATAATTAACATCATAAAAATTCAGGTCTCACTAAAACAAAGTGAAATATTATGTCCCTGGAAAAAACACATTGACGTTCCTAATTAACATATATGACACAAAATTTCAAATCTCGCATAGAAATCAAAACATCAATTGAATAATTACCCTAGTCAAAATAAAATATCAAGTCTCATACGAATTTTTATAAAAACTAAATTGATATCCAAAATTTTGAAATTCTCATAAACAAAAAAAAACCTTCAGATCTCTCATAACAATTAAGACATAGCTTAAAAAACTCGACCTCGACAAGGTGAAATTTTCTGTCAAAACCAATTGAAGAATTGAACCCAAACAGAATGAAATTCCATGCCAGGCATAAACATCAGAACAAGTAGACTAAAATTATGCTTAAATTCCTAAATTTGCATTTATATAACATGAAATGCCAAGCTTCAAACAATTATTGAAACAAAAAAACAGACCAAAATTAAGCTGGCATTCATGACTTTACCCTTAAAACAATATGAAATTTCAAGACTAGCACAAATATTGAAACAAAAAAATTCAGATGGATCAAAACTACGCTTCAATTCATGAATCTACCCTAAAACAACATGAAAAGTCCAGCCCCGCAGAAATATTGAAACATACATCATGTTTTTGAATTCATGAATTTTCCCAAAAAAACACATGAAATTTCGTGGTTCATACAAATATAAAAAGAATATTTCAAATAGATCATAATTATATTTCAACTCATGTATTTACGCTAAAACAAAAGGAAAATTCAACCTTTGCACAAATGTTAAAACTAGCCTTTCATATAAGGCAATATTATCCTTGAATTCATGAATTTGCCATAAAATAACACAGGCATTCAAGATTTTGCGCAATAAAATGGAATGGGACTTTAAAATAAATTAAAATTGCGCTTGAATACTTGAATTTACCCTAAAAACAATACGAAAACGCAAACTTCACACAAATATCAAAACAAGAATTTCAAATACATAAAATTACGCTTGAATTCATAAATTTACTCTTTCAAATTAAAAAAAGCCTGGTACAACCGTCAAAACGAAAGGTTTATATCACTCAAAATATGCATATAAGTAATAAAAAACCGACATGATAGTTCAAGCATTGCGCAAATATCGAAACCAAACGTTCAAATAGATCAAAATTACGGTTGACTTAACGAATTTACCAAAAACAAAATACACAAATCAAGATTCTTTAATATACCAGCTTCTTTATTGACACCTTCCCGTCTGCGCTTCCTGTTTTTTGCCCAATCGGCAATACTGTCACACCCCTCCCCTTCCGACTTGCTTTCCGCCGACCCCGCCATGATCTCGATCCTCAGAATCCGGTCCGAAAAATTGCTGTCATTAAACGCGAAGGCGAAATTCGCCGGGCCGTTGGCGCCGCTGCTGTTATACGACGGTGAGTCTGCCTCCATTAAAACCCCCTTACTGTCACCTACTCTCGATTCAGCCGTCACAAGCTGAACCTCTGATGGCTCAAATCTCATGCCAAAATGACAATAAAACCCTACCTTTTAAAAAATATTCTCCAGCACAAAAGGAATTTTTCGTGGAAATAAAAAAAACCTAGCTAAACTTTACAACTTTCCGGCAAAATTGCTAAAACAAATCCTGGCTAAAATTTACAATGCTAGAACAAAATTGTTAGGACAAAACCCTGGGTTAAAAACCTGCATAGCTCCAGCAAAATTGTGAGAAATG
Source organism: Sequoia sempervirens (assembly GCA_007258455.2). Classification (NCBI taxonomy): domain Eukaryota; kingdom Viridiplantae; phylum Streptophyta; class Pinopsida; order Cupressales; family Cupressaceae; genus Sequoia; species Sequoia sempervirens. Next base: position 9,401 of record VDFB02344457.1, on the reverse strand, counting down.
AAACCCTATACAGAGAAATCGGGAGAATAAAACCCTAGGCAGTAAAGTTGCGCACCGGTTAACCGTAGGCACAAAATAGAATAAATAAAAGATTTGCTTCAGAGGATATAACGGAAACGCGGAGGTCTCGGTTTGAATAACATTTTTATAGAATTTGAATGAAGGAACGTGCTCGATCTTTAACGACTGCCACCGCGGGTTTACCCACCGAATACTTTTTTGTTTTTTTATTATTTATTTCTATTTTTTATTGTTGTGTTTTGTTTCATTCAATTATGAAGATGAATGTATGTTTAATTATTATGTAATCAGTCTGTGGTTTAGTGTTGACATATGTAAAAGGTTGGAAATGTGAGGAATAAATTAATATCATAAATGTTTGTTAAATGGCTGAGCTGGAATCCAATATCTATTCGGATTTATTAAGCTTAATTGAGTTTAACTGGAGTTTAATTATTTCTTAGATATATTCAGAATTTGTATTTACTCGTCTATTTTTAATTGGATAATGTAGTTTACTGAGTTAAGCATTAATATTTGTACTTTTAAGTCATTATTAAAGTTTCAATGATATAGTGTCATGAAATTATTATGATTGTTTTATATTTATCAATCTATTATTATTTTCAACGATTTTTATTATTTAGTATAATATGATTTAATTTGAATTTTGGTGAGTTTGAATAATTTTATATTTATTTATTTTTTATTTTCTAAGGTCACTCATATTTTATTGGATTTTAAAGATCATTTCAATCTAGAGGATGCTAAAAGTCTTCATTGTCATCGTCATGGGTACTTTTTTGGTTATTTATTAATTTTAATATTTAACATATATTATTTTAATTCTTATCTAGTGTGAATAGTGATGATTATATAATTTCTAAAAGTGTGATATTCAATTTCTATTTGATTCTTTTGGTTTAGAATTTCATCAATGTAGTTATAGTTGTTAATAGTGAAAATTATATATTCATACTTTCTTTTTTTAGTTTTAAGTCTATTTTAATTAGGGGTTCTTTACATAATATTAAATTTATAAGTGACATATTCCTGAGTTTAGTGTGTATTTTGTATAGAGGACATATTCTTGAGAGAAATTAGGTTTATGGTTTTATCTCAACTTGTCTAAGTCTTGGTTTGTCTAGGGGCTTTAACAAAGGAGAATAAAACCTTGTCTAGCAAATTCTTAAATGGTCTCTCTAGACATCACCCTACTTCAATAACAAGTATAGTGAGCTACAATCATCAATTCCTACTAGTTCACTTCTATGTGTCTAGGTTCAATTTCACATGCATAAAATTAGTATGGCAAGGGCAATATTTGAACGAAAGTGAATTACACTTAGTTTGTAGATTTTAAGGTGTTCATCTATACAAGGCCTTATTTTTCAACACATTGGTATATCACTCCCCGACATCTTCAAGGGTATTATTTAAAGCATAATATTATTAAAAAAAAATGATTAAAACCTTATTTATTTGTTCAAATTATTGGATAGATAAATATTTAGATTTAAAATAAAGCTATCAAGCTTTATAATTCTAAATATTAACGTGAACATGTTTTATATTAATTATAATTAGAATGTCATGAAGAAATGGACACGCTAAAAGGTGTAATGGTAAAAAATACACAATTTGTAGTCTTTTATTTTATTTTGGATTCGTTTTAACTAGTTTTTCTCTAATATAATGGTTATTGTATAAGTAGCACGTTTCAACATAAAAGAAGGTTAGCAAATAGAATAAACTTAACCTGATTGTATTTGCACGTGTGTTCCCAAGGACTAGTCTTAATCTGTAATTTATTTGTTCCTTGTCTTAAGTCAAATCCATGGGCATGAAATTGGTGAAGTCAATTATGCAAGTGTGGACATTGGAAATGACCTAAAAACTTTCAATTTTAAATTTAAAGTATGGGCCTAGGATGATTCCCTCCAACTAGCAATTAGTTGCTTACTCAAGCATGAAATTTACTAACTTTTGTGCTAGGGAGTTCTATAAAATGACAAACCCTAATTCATCATTCATGTTTAGAATAGGGAACCTGGGAGGAATCTTGAAAATTATATGTGAGAATAAAAGTATTATCCTATAATGTTAGCATCCTATGTGTATTGTGCAATCACTTGTTGTCCTCCATTGTGGTTTATATCATGAACTTAGTAACAAGAATTTTACCAAAGGAGAAATATCCTAATCTGGTACAAGCTCCTCAATAGTGTTTGTCAGCATCGTTCTCTTCAAAAAAAAGTTTTAGAAATTAAGGAAACTCAATCTCTAACATAATTTTGGCACACAACTAAGTCAATTCCACAAGAAGGGTTCAAATTTGCGGGCATGGAGATCAATTATGTAAACATAAAAGTGAGCTAAAATAATAGACATCAATTTTATCAATATTGAGATTATCATCTAAGGGATTCCACTTTTTTATATTTGTGACATTTGTCATAGTCAAAGCTACATTGAAAACATATAGTTAAATATTATTATTTATTCATTTAATTTATAATTCAATAGCATTATCATTCCCAACTCATTAATCGATGTATATTAATTAATTATTTCTTCAATTGTCTATTAACCCTAGATATTTTAAAAGGTTATCTTCTTTCATTTTTATTTTGGTGAACACAACTTATCTCGTACTCCCTAGGGTTTATCTTTCTATTTCGGGTTTTCAAGGATAATCTTTCTTATATCTTCATTTCATTTTTAATTAGGGTTTAAAATCCACTCTCTTTAAGTTACATTGATAAGTCTTGGCCAAGGTTTAGGCCTTCATTGTTCCATGTATATTTGATCCCTACCCACCCTTTGATTGTGCATTATTATCAAATCATTTACCATGGATCCTTATGATCCCTTTTATTGGAACCATCTTCACACATATATCAAGTATTATAAGGTGTGTTCATGTTTCATTGATTCCTATATGTTGAGCCATGATGATATGGCATCCTTTTTTATATTGATGATGTTTTGTGTTCCATGAGTGAGTTATTTTCATGCTTGTCTATCTTTTCCTCTTTCATGGACCTTATTGGTGCTTTTCCATAAACCCTAGAGGGCTTTACTTAATTTGTATACAATCTATTATATTTATACGCCTTGTGTATAGATTGTGATGATATACCCCCACCCACTAGTGATACACCTAGGGATGATACTAAACATGGTAAGGTTACACCTACTCTAGCTACTCAAGATGATATTGAATATTATATTATATTATTTCTACATTATCATGATAGCCCTACTTCTATATATTTAGGTTCATGCAATTTTGATGTCACACATTGTGATGAGCCTAGGGACTGTGATTTATGTGAGCTCTCTTCCTTTATACATGATGATGATGTATCTTATGATGATAGTCATTTAGTATTTCATGTTTATAAATGGCATATTACCTTGTGATATTTTAAATTATAATAGCATATTTTATAATGATAGTTCTTTAGGTTTTGATTTTATTGAGGATTCATTACCTCCTAGTATATACACGATGATATTGTTGATCTTGGTAAGGATTTATCACATGATGACTTTAATAGTTCTAGATTGGTTTATTTTTACATATTAAATCATTCTTACTTGCTAATTATGAGTATTATAAAGAGTTATTACATGCTAACTTTAATGGTTCTAAAATGGCCCATCTTTACACATTATCATTCTTAGTAAGGAGCCAATGTTTGATGACTTTAATTGTTCTAAAAAGATAAAATATGGAAATAAATAGAACTTTTTCCCTCATTAATTTGTTGGTCCTTTACTTTGGATGATAATCAATACAAGAGATATCATAGCACTAAAGTAACCATTAGGATGTGCTTAGGCTTCTTGGCACTAGTTAAAGGTGTGCTTGGTTTAAAGTCTAGAGCTACACACTTGCATGATATAGTTTTGACAAGCTTGTTAGATGTTTGCATTTGCTAAGTAGATGATAAAATGAGGGTTTTGGTCTTTGTAATGTTCTAGTTATATGTGAGTCGCAAGTCAATTTTTAAAGGTAAACTCAATAGCTATTTGAGTACAATTTCATGTGATAACTAAATATGATTTATTTATTTTGTATATTGAATCCTTTACAAATAGAGTTGAAGAGCATGTACTCAATAAAAATTTGAATGTACTCAATAAAAAGTTGAATGTAGGCTTATGTGCTCATTTACTTCATATCTATTGGTACGATCATAGAAGTTGAAGAAAATGTACTTTGTGTGAGATAAGTTTTGCTATGTGTATTTATGGTTCTTATTTGTGTATCATTGTTACAAATATTTTTTCTTTGCATGAACTATTTTATATAATTGTTCATTGCATGTCATCTTTGTATAGTCTTCAAAAAACACTCTAATTATTTGCTACATGCCATTTGATTCACTCAACCTTTTTCTCCTTTTTTTCTTAATTAAAAAACTAAGACCTTTAGAAAATTTGTCACATCTCATATCTTATCTATTAATCTTGGGAGCTAATATTCATGTTTGATTTAGATTTCTATAAATGATAGTTTTATCAAATAGAGCATTATATACCTACAACATGATTTAAGGTAAAAATTAGGTATGGTTTCATTTTGGTTGGTATGATTTCTTACTCTTGGTAAGGAAAAATAATCTCTTTATTTTGTAGTATTTATATGATTAATCTATCATGTGTTGGCTTGAGGAGGATGTAGAAATTTTTGAGGAGAGCATCATATGGGGAGTGGGAAGAGACTATACAATATGTGAAGGTTTAAGGCTTATATATTGTCGATTTTGATAACTCTAAAGGTATTGGTAGTGGCAAGTAGGTATATCTCTATGATGAACAATAAGTTAATTAAGCAATTACACTTTTAACAAATAGCTCTACAATTATTTACTTATGAATTTAGTTAAAAATCAATTTTAATTCAATTGATCAAGATAATAAATAGTGACTTATAATTGAAATGATTTTGCAATTATTCATGAAGTTATTTGGAAACTAATTTAATTACTTAATGAAGTATACTCAATATTGATTCACACTAGATAGTTCTTACAATTATTTAATTACAGTTATTTTATAAATTGAATTCATCCAATTGATCAAGATAATTACTATTAATTTGCACTCTAAATAATTCTACCATTTAATTTAAAATCATTTTAGAAATTCAATTTAATTAATTATTTAATTAGGATAGCTTTTGAAATGATAATTTTAAAAGAACTTTCTAATTTTGAAGTTTGTTTTGTGCAAATAACTAAAATTAAATTCATTTCAAATGAATAATAAAATATGTGATAAGAATAAATATAAAAAGTATTTAAATAGTTGTGTAGGTCTAATAGGCAGACACCAGGATTACTCATTGATCTTCTCTATTATCTTATATTTATTTGATTTCGATTTATAATGATTTAACAACTTCAAAAATGCATCTTTTATTTTAGGAAATGATAATTTAAAAGAATCCTTCTAATTCTTGAAGTTTTGTTTTATTAAATAACTAAATTAAATTATTTCTTAAATGAATACAAAATATGTGATAAGAATAACATAAAAAGTATTTAAATAGTTGTGCAGGGTCTAATAGTAGACAATTGTGATTACTCATTGATCTTCTATTATCTTATCTTTATTTGATTTTGATTTATAATGATTTAACAACTTAAAAAATGCATCTTTATTTTAGAAAATAAAAGGGATAAAAAAGAAAGAGAATGAGAAGAAATAGGAAGTTATTTGAAAAGGAGGAATTATTTCTTTTGAAAAGGAGGAATTCTTTTGCATTGAGTTCTAAGAAAATAGAAAGATAACAAGAAATTATATTTTATAGGTAAAATGATTTTAAATTAAATTCATGATTATTTTTATAAGTGGTGATTTTGGTTATTTTATGAATATTCATAAGTATTTTGATAATTTGAATAAAAAAAAAATTATATAGTTATTATAAGGATTTATATTTAAAAACTCTATTACTTTGCAACAAAATATTCTAAGATAAAAATTATAGTTTTGCATAATTTGTGTAACAATTTGTTTTGGTGTACTTTTTGTTGTTGCATGAAGTCACTGCTTGCATCTTTACGAAACTTACGACTACTTCAATTAATGAGGCTGAGCAGCCTTTGAGTGAACCTAATCAAGAACTTTAGATCACCTGCCTAAAATAAGCAATTAAGATGATTGAGAAAGATTTAATTTATTCTCTAGATATGTTCTATCTCTCTCTCTCTCTCTCTCTCTCTCTCTCTCTCTTCTCTTCTACTTAATAAATATAATATGAGTTTTGGTCAATTTGATCTTCTTGATTTTAGAGGTTTTATTTCAGTCATTTTTGGATCCTTGTAAGTGGATGCATAGTTGATTTAAATACATCACTTCTCCATTGATATCTTTGTTGCACAAACTAAATTGCCTACCAATTGACCTCATGTATTGCACAAAGGTATGCAAAAAATAGACCATTTTGCCCTAATTGACCCTCCACACTTCTTCGACATACCCATTGCACAACAAGATATGATTAATAGTATGCTATGGCACCAATTTAAAATACTTGAAACTATCATATTGATAACAACAAAAACTATTCCTATATGATTTTTTATCTCCTCAAACCATTTCTAGGTTTTGCACGTCTTTATCTCATATTTCTAGACTTTATTTTTTTTGAGATACAATAATTTATAATCATTTGAAATTGTTGGGTAGCTTTTTATTACCTAGAAAAAGTTTTTATTTTCCTTTGTATAAGTATAATCAAATTTTATTTTGAAAGATGTTAACTATTGAGATTTTCAATTTCAATTATCATTATTAAGAGCTACCTTGAGTCTAGGTTGAGGGGACTAGGTAGCAAAGATTTATTAGTTAATAGATTCATAATAATAGTCCATAAGTATTTGACAGTGTAAACTTGTTAAAATTAATTATAATTTTTTTAAATTATTTGAAAGAAAATAAAAATAAAATTCACTTCAAAATGAAGGAAGAATTTAATATGATGATAATTGTATAACGTGTTCTAAATAAAATAATTATAGTGTACTAGAATAATGATATTTATTCATTGTGTAAATTATACATTTATATATACACCTCAAGTATGCATTTAGCAAATAAATTGATCATAAGAGATTAAGTCAAATTCAAAGATAAGTGAGTCAAGATAGATATAATATAATGTTATAGTTGTATGTGCCTTATTAGTTTATTATATTTTTATAACTATGTGTATGCCAAAAGTCCAAAAGTAGGTAGAGAGGATATCTAGAGTCTACACTATTTTTTAATTGTTTTTTTTGGTACGTAAGGATAGCAAAGTCTACACAATTGACTATGTGCAATAGTTGTATTTAATTCACATGGTTCTATGATAGTTCTAATATTTCATATTTGTCATTATCTACCACCTTCATTAAAGGGCAGGGCCACTCTTAATTTAAGAGAAGTGTAAGTGATTGCTAAGTCCATGGTTGGAGGAAAAATATCTTAATGATGCTTTAGTAGATAGAGAGGATATCTAGAGTCTACACAATTGGCTATGTACAATAGTTGTATTTAATTCACATGGTTTTATGACAGTTCCAATATTTTCATAGTTGTCATTGTCTACCACCTTCATTAAAGGGCAGGGCTGCTCCCAATTTGAGAGAAGTGCAAGGGATTGGTAAGTACATGGTTGAAGGAAAAGCATCTTAATGATGTTTACACTCCTTAATATAGTTGATGTACTCTAGACTACTTACATGGCTAATGGATGATGTATCCATGTAGTTCAATATGATTTTAAATGATTTTATTGAATTTTTATACACATATACAAATAAATGAATAGCTATCCCCAAAATTATTTTAATATTATGTGTTATGTCTCATAAAAATATAATATATATTTTTTATTCATATGTGAATATTGATATTTATTTAAAATATGCTTGTTTTTAATTTTGTGAATGATATTTGAAACTATTGTTATCATATTTTTTAATGTATCTTTGTTAAAACCCTTTTGAAACTTCCATTCAAGTAATTATATTATAAAAACAAATTGAGTTGAAGGATATAGAATTAAGATGGTTGGTTATTTATTAATTTAAAATATTTAGTAATTTTCAATATCTTAGGTAGGATCTTACAAAAATTAGCATGAACCAATCAACATGTCACAAACCAACAGTATTTAAAAAAAAATAAAAAAAAATAGTAATCATAAAGTTTGAAGAAAATGCATCTTCAACTCATAATTCTAACCTCTAACATGCTTCTACACTTTATATTCATGTCTAATAGGATAGTGAAAACTACAATATATACCAATTAGAACTTAAATAAAAAAATATTAATTTCATGAACTGATCCCTAGCCAAATTGTGACCAATGTAGACACACACAAACATTAGAATAGCCTTTAATTTTTTGTTACATTACATTTGATCTCTCTAGAACATTAAACAATGTTCTAATTTTTTGAAACATGACTGCTAGCCAAGTTGGCTCTAATATTCATTCCCGTCAAATTTGTAAAATAGTTTAACTCTTTGTTACATATCATTTCATTGGATCTCCCTTTTTCCCTTATTTTTCTTAATTAAAATTAAAAAAGTATTAGCAATAAGTGGCATGGTCGTTGCTCATTTAATCATTGTTCATGCTTGAACATTTTTCATATCTTTTAACAATGGACATATCTTTTTTTTGTATTAAATAAAGTTGTAGTTACATAAAGAATAATGCAGTTCAAAGTGAACTGCCCAAAGAAGAGGAAAAACTAAATCAATTACAAGAGTCTAGAAGAACCTTACAAACTGTATGAAACATGCCCAGCATAAAGCAAAAATAACAATTACAATGGACATATATTTTGAGGGTGTCAATTCTCTCATTCTTTTTCCACTCATTTTGCTAGAATATTTCACAAACTCACTACACTGGACTATTTCTATTTTCTCACTAGAATCTATATCTCATAAAATATGCATAACTAAGCACGGACTTTAGATCACAAGCAACAATAAAATGAGCTTAATTATTTATTATTGCTTGTCAATGGTTTTTCATATATGCATTTGTTTTAAAGATTTTGTTTGTATTTTGGTCATGAAAAACTAGATAGGTTGGTATAGAGGATAAGTTTGTGACTTCACATGGTGAGAGTTTGATGGTTTAGTGTCATTTTACACTAATATTATTTTCATTTCATTGTTCCATATTATTGTTTTTTGGGTGTGTCTCAAGCAGTCTATGTGAGAGATTTTGCTTTGTATATTTATATTTTTCATAATTTGGTGTAGGAAGCATGAGTTGGTCTCAAATGTAAAATAATTAGTGAAAAATTATGCATATCTCCATATTTTGTGTTTATGTTTGTTAAGGCAATTCTAAGTATGGCATAATGTAAATTCACT